>PRKT01000178.1:761092-798518 GCA_003671525.1 Saccostrea glomerata | reverse complement strand
TAGGCCTAGGACTATCAAACTTTGTCAACTGGTACTTCTTGGGTAGACGGTGTGTCGCGCACAAAAAGTAGGTCACTCTGACCTTTAATAAAGATGCTATGGCCAAATAAGGAAAAATCCTGTCCGGCTCATAACTAGAAAACTATTAGACCTAGAGCTATCAAACTTGGCAAAAATATACATCTTAGGTAGAAGGTGTGTCGCGGCCTATTTCAAGGTCACTTTGACTTTTAATTTAAGTGAATTTTTAAAAAAACTAATTCTTTTAAATTTTCAATTTCATAATCCTAAAAAATGTAAAATTATAGTTGTATCCTTGTTAAAAAATGTTAAATAAAGTAAAAAACTTATTTTTTCATCATATACTTTACAGCAACCTGTAAGAAATGTTAATGTTTTAAGAGGAATGCAGTTTGTCCCATGGGCATAGTTAACAAGCACTGGTCAAGAAGAATTTTGATAGCAGAAATGTGCATGTCAAATTAGAGAGAAATTAATGAGTTTATTGTCAAGAGCTAACTGGAAGACCATCTCTGACCATGCAGCTGTTGTCTCTTGGGAGTTGGTCAAAAAGAAATGGCCTCATAGTTGCTTGTGTTAATTAAGAGTTCTTGATGGCTATTTCAGATAAAGATCTTTCAATTAGTTATTTGGTGTAATGTAATTAAAACAAATTGATGTTTTAAAATACAGTATATGATTAAAACTAAATTAATATTGTATGATATAATAAAAACTAATTATACATATTTACATTGAAAAAAAAAAAATGCATTTCAATTTTTATATATTTGCAACAAATTGCAGAGTGCCATGTCTTATAAAATTTTATAGTCTAAAGAATAATTTCTGTTTGATGTTTTTTAGACTGTAGCATTTTTAATCAATCATAAAATATGCAATAAAAAAAGCAGCAGATGGATATTTGTTAAGCTCTAACTCAGCCAGTTTAGAATTATGTGATGTATTATTTCTTATAATTATTGCCTACACTCTTAGAGATGTATGTACAATAAATATGATAAGGAATTAATGGAAATTAGATCATTGAAATCAGTGTCAATCTTGTAATCTTGAACTTGGTAATCAAAGTTACCTGATTTTCTTGCACTCTAATTACCAATTTATGATCATTATTGAACAATATTTGACGGGCGTATCATGCTGTGGCGGGGCACTTTATTTATGTGTATTAAGATTTAGTACCAGTGAAACAAAGTCTTTTTATAAAACAGCTAATTAAATAAGGATGCAACATACATACACTGTAGAAGACCTTACATAGATTTACAATGTGGTTCTATGAATTGTTTTCATTCAATACACGTATGGCCCAGGTAGAACAAATCACAAGTCTCTAATGCTGAAGACAGGTGAACCCTGTGTCATGATGTCCACAATAAATGGAATATTTTTTCAGGAGAGCTTCTACCATATGGCAAGTCCTTGAACGCACGACAATTTTATTTTTATTCCTGTGGTAAATTTGTCTTTGATGATTGTAAAATATTGGTACATACATCCCAATATCAGTGTTGATTACTTTTCTGGAGATTATCTACACCATTTCCCTCACAACTGTCTCTAGGCAGAATTTTCTTAATGTTTATTTAACAAAAATTATTTTAAAATGTATTCGACTTTCAATAAATGAAATCAAGGACTTCAAATAACCTTTTATGATATATTTTTAAATAATATATTTTCTAGGGAAGTCAACTTTACCGGGTACTCGATCCAACATCCAAGTATCGAATACTGAAAATAAGTACTTGATTACTCAGATGTATATTATTTCTTATTTCAAGGTACACATTTTTATCAAAAACTTATCAATTATAACTAAACCATGCAAATGGTAATTAGCATGTCATCATCTACACCTAGCTATAAAACATCCGTTATCCTTGATCTACATTCATTCATTTCATGCATAGAAATTAATGCCACTATACCCACTTCAAGAGTGAAGTGGGTATATAAAATAACGAAAGATTCAGAACTGCTGAAAGTCAACTTGTGTAGTAAGTTTAGTGTATGTATACCGGAAACAACTAACGAATGATATAATATAAGACTAGCGATCATGACCAACAACATTAGTCCCCTCTCTTTCTCTAGTTATATAACCTACATGTGTACACAGCAGTTTGTCAAATAGATCCAATTAAAGCAACCTTTTGTAATTTTGGGTGTATTGTGCATTTGTGTTTTATTTGATAACTAATTTTAGTACCAAAAATTATTTCCAATGGAATTGATAATTATTATTTGTACATGTATTACATTGATAAACATGATAAAATCAGCTTTGTAGGTTAACAGAGCTTAATTTAACTAGGCTCAAACTTTTATCTATATTTTACTGTGTAACTGTGTATTCAATTGGGAAAAAGTCAGAGTAAGCGTTTATTAAATTTTGACTGATTTGACTTCCCTAATATTTTTTTGTATTTTTTTTTCTCTCTCAAAAGCCTACTATTCATCATGTATTTGCATGTATTTAAAAAAATGAAAAGAAAATACCCAAGTCAACAAAAATAAGAAATGTCAAAATATATTTTCAAAAATAGTATTCGGTTTATTTTTGCCCTCATAACAAGAACATTATAATTTTTTATGCAATCAAAAATATGTATCATAATTTATGAAAAATTTTTCACAAGAAATATAATAAATTGATGTACTCACCTTCGGAAAAGTGTTTCTTGTTGTGCTGAGTTGAGTTTTCTTCTGCCATTTAGAGGTGACACAGAGCAGATTCACTATTCAATCTTAATTATATCCCACTTTCTGTCAGCTACCTCTGTAGGGACACATCTATTCAGACTAAAAATACAATGTAGTTCTAATGCTTGCGTCTTAATTTCTGTTCAAATTTTACAGTTTTGGCCCATCCTTCAACACACATGTATTTACATTAAATGAGAAAGGATATATAAATGTATACACAAATTCGGCATGATAATTCCTCAGATAATTTCTCCCAGGCATGTAATCATGGTAATTATAGAGTACCAGTTCGTTTGTCTTCGATAAGACCCGACCATAACAGGTATCATATTACGATATCTAAAGCATGCCTGCATAGGGAGGCGACATTTTCAAGTTAAAACAATAAAAGATAAGGGTGACAATAAAAGATAGGCTAATCACACAGCGTGAGTTACCTTGCTTATTTTGAAGAGAAGGCTTGTCACTTCCATTCAACCATTGTAAATCATTTGTGCTCCATGTGGGTTTGTTGACAGTAATTTCACGCTGAATCGTCTTGTGTTAGATTATTATGCGAATGTAGTACATATATATAAATAAACAATTGATAAAAGGAGTTACATACCTCTTTTCCTCTATTTCATACAAGATTATTGAAAAGATTAGTTCCTCGGTATCTATGTACCTGTCATTAATTCTGAAACATAATTACCTACTTGAACTATTTTGTCCCTCGTAGTATTTCTAAAGATCGCGTCAGGACTAATCAAATGTTGAACCCAAATTGATTAACGTATGTGTTGTCGTTCGTTCTTCTCTCAAACGTGAAACGTATCAGGAGTACTAAAATAACTATTCGTTCTATTATTAGGCCATTATTTTTATTTGACTTTTTTTACATTAATCAAAATAAATTGTTAAAATAAATTAACAATAAAAAAAAATAACACAGGCTTTTTGATATGATAATAACGATGAAGATCGGGAAGGGGGTCGAATATGATTTAGCGGGTTGTCTGCCCTTAGTTTAAGATATATCCGTTTGGAGTACCATGAAACGGGGCAAACATCTTGAGAGGTCGAAAGGTCAACAAAGCAAATGTAATAGGCGGCTTCCGCCTAAAAAGTAGTACCATATACCCTAAAATTTTATTCATTTCATAGGAATACACCTGGGCCATAGGAACAACTCCAGGATCTACAGATATCCAGAACTTCACCTCTACAGGACAGAATGTTGTCGGCATTAATGACCAGTTAGGTGGAATACTGGAACATGACCAGACCTACTATGCCACCATTACTTGTACAAATGGGGCTGGTCATACCACGGTCTTCACTGACACTAAAGGTGTGATTGTAACTCTGATCCCTCCAAAGGTAGAATCAGTAAATACAACCATCCCAGGAACTATCCCTTTTACAGAGGAGGTGTCCCCAAAAGCTTCCTGGCAACAACATGATCCAACCACTGTGGGCATCACCTTCACAAAATCAGATGATCCGTCCGTCAATAGATATGGTATGATCACAGAAAAAAAGATTGATATGACATAATCTTTGCATAAACTGACGAATGCTAAGGATTTATTTGAGAAAAAGGATGTTCATTCTTTTAAATAGAGTGTTAAGAATAAATTAACATTTAGATTGTTATTTACAGATCTTTGTGTTGGATCTGAAGAAGACATGGATGATATCGTTCCATGTACTTGGGTTGGCTACAACATGTCTGGATCAGCTATAATCAGAAATGGAACCTTGTGGATAAATGGCAAAAAACTGGCAAGGATTTCAGAATTAAAGTCAGTACAAGACTATTCGAACCTGACATACCTTGAAAATAACCATTTTTTGATGCCAGTGGGTAAACAGATGTTTGTGACCATGCGTCTGTGCAATGAAGCCATGCTGTGCACTAACAAGAGTCTAGGAGTTGTAGTCATCACCAACAGTGAGTCTGTGATAGCCACCTCCACCAATGGTACGGCCATCAAAGAGAGGCTCTCACTCTCTGTCAGAAAGAGGTCTACTGCTGACCTTGACATCTCAACTCCAAGTGGTAGGTTAATGTTTAGTACATAACATTGACTTAGTCTCTATGCTGTGGTTGTCATCATTCCTTGGAAAATATGTTCTCTAACAATGCCTGTTAAATATTTTGTTTGTTGATGACAATGAAATAATTAATTTTATTGTATAAGTTACTTATAATCTTTGAAATGAAATATGATTAATACTGAATTATATCGTTCCCTTACACCCTCCTCGTCAACCCCACCCCACACACAAAGTTGGAGGACTTTCAGTAAAACCTTTACTAGGTTCATTATGGTCCCACTCTCATGTGAATAAATACTGAAAAAAAACCCTTACTTTAAAGATTGTTCATGAGCTTAAAATATGTTATTACTTTGACACAAATACTTACAACCAGAGAATGTATATTCCATGTGTCATATTTTTAGCCCACTCTAGCTGTAAGCTCTAGTGTACATTGTGAAATTATTCGTGTGATGGCCCTGGTAGTAGGGTGGGCCAAATTAGGGATTGAAAGGTTTACATTGAAGCAGACAGGAAATATCTTGAAAGAACCACTGGACAAGAAAAAAAGAAACTTATGTGGATCCTTCCTATAGTAGTGTTGATTCTAAATTATTGAAATCCTGACCCATGGAGATAGGAGGGGGCCACAATAAGGAATCAAATATTTACATTGAAATACAGGAAAAATCTTTTCATCAAGAAACACTCGGCCAGGAAAGATGAGAAATTTGTGGAAGCATCCTGGGTAGTGTACATTCTAAATTGTTTAAAGCATAGCTCAAGAGGTAGGGTGGGGCCACAAGGGGTAAAATCTTGTGAAGAACAACAAGACCAGTTACTCAGGTGAGCATTATTGCCGATTAGCCTCTTATTTTCTAACCAAGGCCATCAAGGTCACATTAGAAAATTGTATTTAGGCACTTTTTAAAAAGAAATTACAGTACCACTCTAGGGGGTATATCTATAAGGGTCAGTGAATGAGTCAGTAGTTACAAAGCAGACACAGAAATATCCTGAAATTTTAAACTTGACATATTAGTGATTTTTTTTTTCCAGATCAAAACAAAATACTCTTGATTTTTCAGGTTTGGTCTCTAGGCAAACAATAATTGTGACTAAGCTAACACAGAGAGATCTGGAGACCACATACAGTTCTGATGCCTCCACTAACTTTGTACCTTACATACAAGACCCAGCAACCTCTAATGACATGGTCCAGAGGCTTCTGTATAAGAGGTATATCAAGGGAAAATTGGAAAATAAAACCACCTTAAATCAAGAATTTTAAATGGGAACAAATTTACAGTACTCATGATGCTAAGAAATACAACATAAATTGTATATACATGTACAGTACATATGATTTCCAGGATGCATAGTCAGAAATTTGCCTTCTCCTTTGTATCACTTGGAAACACTCCAATGCCTGGACCTGTAACAATTTCATATCCAAATGCTATGTCAGGAATTCAGAATGGAACAAGAATTATGTTGCTTCACTGGAATCCAAGTAAGAATTTGTTTACATGAAAAAGTAAGAGACCCCTTTTCTCTCCCCTTTGGGGGAGGTGTTATGCTATACTCTTGGCATCCACTTGTCAGGTTAAAGTTTTGAAAGTGTTTTCTATTTAGTAAGCAATTATTTGTCCAATATTGAGTTACATATGGATATTGCATCAGTATGATTCACTTTACCAGTCAGGTTTCAGATGCTGCATTTTTAGCAAATACATTCCATGAAATTTCCAGGTTGACATTTTGAGTTAGGGTTGATAGAGCAGGTTTAAAGTTTAAAAAGCAGGTCTCATTCCCAAATCACCATATACTTGACAAAACTTGTATGGATTATGCATATAAAGGTTGCATATTTTCCAACTTGGTTAAAGTTGTTAGAGTGGGTATACTCCCAACTTACTTCAAGTCCTACGTTGACCAAACTTACAGAAATAATATATCTAGTGAATTTTTTTGTTATTGTGCTCAAAATTATATCTAGTGAAATTTTAATATATCCATGGTTGAGATATCATTGTTCAAGATACCAAAGTTCAGTTGCATTAATTCCAAAAATGATTAAAGAAGATGGGCGTATAAGGCGGGCAAAATGCCTATAGCGCGACAGATAAGAAGTGAAAAAATTTAATGTCAATTATATCCAAATTTTATTTCATATTTCATCTAACATTAAAGTATACTTAATTTAAAATCTCTATAATTTACAAAAATCTCACAAAAATTTTAAATATTTGCCTATGAAAAAGCGTACACAGACTTAAAAGAACAAAAACTATCATTTTTTTTATACTTTAACAAATTTTTTCAATGTGAGTGGGTCTTCGCTCCATTTTTTTGAAAGATAATCCTAAAAGTTTGCGATAAAATACATATTTTTGGGTTTACAAAAAATTGGAGGGAAGACCCACTATACCTTAAAAATACACTTTTATGACAAAACATTCGCATCTTTCCGAGAAATACTTCAAGTCCATTAAGTCAAGGGTCATATCACAAACATGATTTAAATGCCATTACAACACATAAGCCATGTAGCATAGTGGTTAGCGCGTTAGTCTCAAAGCAGTCTGATACATCGGTATTTTATTGCTGGGGTTCGAATCCCACTAATACCATTGATTATTTTTCTGAATGAAATTTTTTAAAGAGATTTATTTTTTCTCAGAAAATGTTTTTTTTTTCTCTCATAATTTCATAAATTTCAATGATGAGATGTAAATTTAAATACTTAATTTATATATCAAATGTGATTTCTTAATATCTGACCTATAGGCATTCTGTCCGCCTTATCCGCCCATCTCCTTTATACATAAGAATTAAATAATTACATTTTCATATGCAAATTCAGATAGCTTTTTAAATCAAGACCTCTATGGATGACAGTTGGCTTATATACAAACGGAAAGTAAAATCTTTTGTTTTGAATATTTTAATGCCCCTATATACTTTTGTACAGTCATGCAGTACTGGGAAATCAGCAGTAAGACCTGTACTCATCTTACTGAAGAGGAACAAGAGATGTATGATCCTAACACACAAACAATGACTGTCAAGGTATACTTTAATTTTTAACAATTTTTGCTTTTTCAAAATGCTTTGCCATCTACAGCACTTTAACCTTAAACTGTAAACTGACATACACTTGGTGGGTCGTATTATTTTTTAGTATAGAACCAGGCTTTATACTTCTAAAGCTTTTTACTTACATAAGCCCTACCATTTAAATGAAGAGAGAAACAAGATGTGTTTGTGAAACATTGATGCCCCTGTATGGCAACATAGCGAAGGGTAACCCTTACAATTCAAAAGTTATGGCCAAAGTTAAAGTTTTCTCGTAAAAATGGAAATGGTCATGGTCAAAATTGTTGGTTTCAATAGAAAGGTCTTGTCACAACGAATTCATAAAATATGAAATTCCTAAAATCTACCGTTTAAAAATTAGGGCCAAAGTAAAAAGTTCGAATTTTTTGTGTAAAAATGTGTCAAACTCCAAGGTCAAGGTCAAAGGGTTAAGGTTCTTAATATCAAATGAAAGGTCTTGTCACAAGAACTAATTAATTGAAGTATGAAAGCCATAGTTCTTACCCTTCAAAATTATGACCAAGGTTGTATTTAGAAAGTAGGTCAAACTCCAAGGTCAAAGGGTCAAAGTTCTTGGTATCCAATAAAAGGTCTTCTCCCAAGTATTACAGTTGTGAAGTATCAAAGCCCTAGGCCTTATTGTTCAAAAGTTATGGCCAAGGTTAAAGTTTTTTCACAAGTACTGAAATCTCCAGGGTCAATGTCAAAAGGTCAAAGTTGTTGGTAACCAATGAAAGCTCTTAACACAGAATATATACATGTATATGAATTATAACAGCCCTGGTGTCTGCTGTTCAAAAGATATGGCCAAAGTAAAAGTTTGGATTTTTCGTGTTAAAGGGGGTCAAACTCCTAGGTCAAGGTCAAAAGGTCAAGTTTGGTGGTTCCCAAAGAAAGGTCTTGTCACAAGGAGTGCACATGTGAAATATGATAGTCAAAGCTCCACTAAATAAAAAGTCATGGGCAAGGTTAAAGTTTTTGTGGACAAACAGACAAAGAGACAGACAGCTAGACAGACGGATACACAAGACGAAAACTATATACCCCGAAACTTCATTTACAGGGGCATTAAAAAATATAAACAACAAATATTTCAATGTTTGCATGCAGAAAAGAACTTTCTGTCAATTACAAAGTTATTGAAAAACTTCATAACAGTTGCTATAATAAATGTCAGCATCAATTACAGCAATTTTATTTGGTTTCTTATTTTTTTTTATAAAAGAATGATCACATTGAAAAAATCATACACAATTAAGATCACCAGAAAATAAATTCATTAACCAGCACAGATTAACCTATTTAAAAGTATGTGCTTGTTTTCCTCTTCACTGTCCTTCATCAATGTTTTGAATTATTTTATTTTTAGCTCACCTGAGCCGAAGGCTCAAGTGAGCTTTTCTGATCGAAATTTGTCTGTGTCTGTCGTCGTCGTAGTTGTTGTAGTCGTCGTTGTTGTCATAAACTTTTCACATTTTCATCTTCTTCTTAAGAACCACAGGCCCAATTTCAACCAAACTTGCCACAAAGTATCCTTAGGTGAAGGGGATTCAAGTTTATTCAAATGAAGGGCCACACCCTCTTCCAAGGGGAGATAATTATGAATTATTGAAAAATTAATGGCATCTTTTAAAAATCTTCTTCTCAAGAACCACTGGGCCAGGAAAGATGAAACTCATGTGGAAGCATCCTCAGGTGGTGTAGGTTCAAGTTGTACAAATCATAACCCCCAGGGGTAGGGCGGGGCCACAATGGTCGATCAAAGTTTTACATAGGAGCTAGTATGTAGGGAAAATCTTTGAAAATCTTCTTCTCAAGAACCACTGGGCCAGGAAAGATAAAACTCATGTGGAAGCATCCTCAGGTAGTTTAGATTCAAGTTTGTTCAAATCATGACCCCCGGGGGTAGGGTGGAGCCAAAATGGCTGATCAAAGTTTTACATAGGACTAGATAGGGAAATCTTTAAAATTGTCTTCTCAAGTACTTCAAAGCCATGATTAGTGATATTTATATGGAATCAATCTCAGGTAGTGTAGATTCTAGTTTGTTCAAATTATAACCCCCCAGGGATAGGGTGGGGTCACAATGGGGGATCCTTCTTTAACTTTAAAATATATTTTGAAAAATCTTCTTCTCAAGAATAGCAAAGCCATGATTAGTGATACTAGTATTTATATGCAAGCATTTTTGGGTAGTGTAGAATTAAGTTTGTTCAAATCCTGATATAAATTTATTCAAATCGTGGCCCTTTGGGGTAGGGAGGGAAACAAAGGGAATCAAATTCAAATTTTTATGAAGTTACATATAGGAAGAAAATGTTTTTAGCAAATCTTTTGTATCAAGAACAGCAAAGTAATATGCTGTATTAATATGAAGGCATTCACAAGTAGTATTAAATTCACCCCCCACCTCTTTCAGTAAACTTTTCAGTTCTGATCTGAGTTGTGCTTTTTCGCAGCCAATTTGCTCAGGTGAGCGATGTGGTCCCTGGGCCTCTTGTTATAGATTAGATAAATTCTTCATTGCATATTTTTGTACAAAACGTTTATGTATTCCTAATTGCATTAAATTTCTCTCAGGTGTGCAATACATATAGTAGAGAAACAGAAAAATTAAGAAAAAGAAGATCAATCCAACAAAAGGGAGAAGAATACTTCAGAAAAGAAACCATGTTCATATTGGCTGATGTAGAAATGACAATGCATAATAAACCACCAGTGCTTAACTGCCAGAATACCATCTCACTTTTGGAAGATTCAGGTTTGTATCTTTTTACTGACTGTTAAGGAATGATGTTGACTTTGTTCAGGCTAGTCACTACTCTCATTCTCTTTGATAGGTATTGTCAATTACCAGCTTGTGGCCTTTGATCCTGAAGGAGATACTGTTCTCTTTGAACTACCTCACCAATCATTACAGTTTGGAGTTGCAACATTGGCTCCAGAAGGATAGTAAGTCAATAATTATCTTAACTTAGTGGTACAATTTACTGTATTGGTGGTATATTATATGATTATAATTAATTTGTGAATACTTTTCACAGTCTCAGACTCTAAATATAGACTTAAGCGGTTTGGAAGCTTCTCCTATGGCATATGACAAGCTCTGCATGGCTAATTAGCATAACTTTATGTTATGATCACTGGGAATTTCAATTTTTTTTTACTTTGGTCAAACATTATGAAAGATATACTGATAAAAGTTGTATAGTTCAAATGCTAAAAGTCATAATTATTACGTGCGAATACATGTATAGAAAGAGTGATCGATGAAAGACTGTGAGTTATTTTAGAAAAACCTATTGTAAACTTATATATAAATATTAATAAATTGTTCTTTATTATCTATAATAAACTCTTAATAATTCAACATGAACTGTTTCTTTTTAGCTTTTCCTACAGTCCATGCCAGGATTGTTCTGGTGTAGAATACATCAATATCGTTATGTATGAAATAGATGAAGACATTAATCCACAGAATTCATCAGACATTCTAGAAATTCATATAGAGGAGGTTAATGATCCTCCTACTGTTTTTCTGCTTTATAACGGCCAGTCAATACTTCACGATGATCCAACAGAACCTATCACTGTAAGCAATATGTACTATGTACATTATAGGTAAAAAGTAACAACAGTCCTTCAAAGATATTGTTAACATTGCTAAAAGACATATTTGTTGTGTAGAAAACAATTGAAAACTTCCTTCTTTCACAATTTTCAATATTGTTTTTTTCCAGGTTTTGCTTGAAGCCAAAAATGACTTTAACACTGAAAAATGGAATGATACATGGCAGGCCGTGCTGGGAGCATATGATGTAGAGGAACATGATCATATTCAGCTGCACTCTCCTGCAACTTTTCTAGCAAACTTCTCAGTTTTTGGACAGACAAACAGAATTCCCAAAATTCCAGAGAACAAGAAGGATTGTACAAAACATGTTCCCAATTCTGTAAATATTTTTTAAATATAATTATAAGTTAAGCATCATAAAAGTCAAGATAGTGCATTACCCCCTGGCATCAGCATCACAGCTTAATTGATTCCCAAGTAATAAGATATTGTTTGAGCATACCTGTTTGGATAATGCATCTAGAGATTTGCACTACCAGACTTATACCAGATTCTGGGTGTGACCTACGTTTTCTTAATGAGTAACAAGGTTAATGATTTTGATGCAGATCCATTCCTTGTTTATTGCATCAATGGTTGCATACTGATAGATTTACTTTGGATGCTTGGTCTGACTTACATTCTGCAGATCAAAATTAATGGAGCATAATTTGTTACCAATTACCTATAAGCCCCACAAAATTGGACCAGCTGTGTATGGATGATGCATCAAGGGATACAAACTACACACAAGATTTGCTTGGATGGCTCTATCTGACCTATATTTATTGATTCCTGTTTATTCCTAACTAAATATAAGCCAAGCGTAGGCCAAACTAGATCTAATAATTAGTCCCCTACCGGTAAAACCGGAGGGAACTGTAGGTTTCCTTTGCATCTGTTTGTCCATCTGTCTGTCAGTCTGTCCTTCCTTCTTGCTTATCTAGGGAAGTACACTACTGACTTGCTTCAGATGTTCACATTTTCCATGTTTATGAACAAAAAGTTTAGATCTGGTTCATACCCATTTTAATGTACTTGAGCTTGCATGTTGTAAGGGATGTACATTACCAGTTATAATGCTTAAAAGATGGATGTGACCTACAATTTTAGGGGTGGGGTGGGGGGTTCTAGTTCATTTTGAGTATCTCTAGATCTTAATAGGACAAAACTTTTGTAGAATCTGATGTTGTATCTAAGATACTTAATGAGATTCTTGTAAACATTATTGATAACATTTGATAAGGGTGAGCTTGGTAATTTTTGAATGTGTATTTGATACAGATTAATTCTCCTGAAAGTTTTGTGAATGCAAGGAACAATAAGGAATTTGTTTTTAAAAGTTCATTTATATAAACATTTATAATTGATTGAATTACATGTAAAATATCAGCAACTGGGTGTCAGCAGAAAGAAAATACATTAGTGTGCAATCTTAAATCTGTATGTAACTCATTGTGATACTGTAATCCAGTTATTAAATTTTTGACAGATACTTCAACCATGTGCGGTCAACTTTACTGATAAATTGCCTCACAGTGCAGAGAAAATGTCCTGGCTAAGTTATACTGTAGAGTTTTCTCAACCAATGAACCAATTTGGAAATCTGACAACTAGCTTCTTCTTTGTGGACAGTTCAAATGGCACATCTCTACCAGTGACCATCAGATTCGGGATTATGGAATCTCCATGTCATAATATGGGAACTTGTCAACGTAAGCTTCTGCCTCAATATAGTTACTTAGTTGTTCAAAATGAAGATAATAGTTCAAAATTGATTATTTACAAATTGATTACTTACAATTTGATATATAACTGTCAAAAGTTAGAGATCAACCTCTACTTGTTCAAATTAATTTAAAAAAAAAAAAGATTAAATATAGGAATTAGTAATGAAGAACTGTTATCTAGTAGTTTTTTAATTTAGATAATTTTATTTTTTGGTTTTGTGTTAGTGAAATGATTGAGATAAAAGGACGTTATTTGCTAGTTTCAATGTCCAAGACTTTAAACTGGGCCAAACTAACAACCAAGAAGAAGGCACGATAAATGGGGAATCGGAAAAATCAAAATTAAAAAATCAATTAAATTGGAAAGATAAAACAGAGATCAATCTCATAAGTCTTTTTACAAAAATATTCACAATCAGAGCTTAAAACATGGGCCCTTTAAAACACATAATGAATCAGGTGCCAAGGAGAATTAAGTATCCCATGTCCACTGGTCACATTTGCCAATTATAGTGTTTTTCAAAAGTTCTGTGAATATTTTTTAAAGTCAGATTTGATTTATACCACTTCTTCAATATGTCCTTGCACAATGCATCTGAAGTCTCTCCTTCATAGCTGCAGTTAATTTTATGGTGAGGAGTAAGGTTACAGGCTTGGTTGAACATTTACAGGACCGTTCAATGTAGTTTTGTTGTGTATAGATGTTTGTGAAGTTTGAAATCCAGAATAAGTATGGAAAGCAAACTGACTTTCATAAACTGGATACCCCAAATCTTCTTTTAAAGGGCATAAAAACTGCAGTTTAGTATTATATAATCCATCTAAACTGTATTTGCTACAGCTACTGGTATCTATCCTTGCAATGACACACATAGAACACACAGTTTTGATGCCTACTACAGATGTGAATGTCTAGGAGGTTACCAAGGGAAATACTGTACCGAGGATATTAATGAATGTCTCAGTGATCCCTGTGTGGCACCCCTCATCTGTTATAATGAAATCAACCACTACCGGTGCGCATGTCCTCAGGATCAGCCAAACTGTGAGCTCCTGCCCTGGATGATCGCACTTATTGTGATTCTATTTGTTGCTGCACTAGCTGTCATAATTGGTCTTGGCATTTTCAGATACAAGGCTATCAAAAGGTATACAAAAAATTAAATGTTTTCTTATCAGCTCATATGAGCAACTAAGGTGATTTAGCTATTGCTATCTGTATGTGTAAGTTGTACTGTATCTTTCAGGTTCTTTTGAATCACCAACTTCAACAAGATTTGGTTTAAAATATCAATGAGTTAAGGGGAAATAAATTTATAATGAATTTTAAGGTTCTTGTCTCTTGGGTCTTTTGGGGGGGGAGTGTCAAAAAAATGAATTAATTACCAGTATTAATTTTATTACATGCAAGTCTAATGTATCATTAATAGAAAACAATGCACACTTTATAATAGTATATATCCTATTTGAAACAATAACATGCAATTGGTACCACTCAGAAAAGTTTCCCTCAATATTACGGGTATGTGAAGGTTAGAATTTCCATCGCAAAGATTCTTTTTCGAATGTTCTATAATAAAACTTACCAATAATGTTTTTTAATTAAGTTAGATTTTTTTTCCTTTTTGATTTTAATTAATTTTATTTAATTTTTTTTTTTTGCAGAAAAGAAGAATATGGAAAAATGTATGTATTTTTTCATTTGCAGAACCTATCTTTCTGATAAGTAGAATCATCCTTAAGTAGTACCCATTAATAACAAAGCTTCGCAACATTATTCATTAATCAGTCTTTTATGAAAATAAAGGCTTCTTTTAAATGCTTCCATTTTGTATGCATTACATTTGATAGAATGATTGCACGTTTGAGCTGTTTTTTCTGATGCCCTTTTCACACGGAGAGTTTAATTTGATGAAAATTAATGTGAAGTAAAATAATGTGAATTAAAATAAATGTGAATTAAATTGCATTCACAAGACAGCTAATGTGAAGTACGAGGGTTGTTCGAAAAGTTCGCGGACGATGTCAATCTTCGTTATATTACTCACTAGAAATTAAACCCAAGCACAATATAATATGTAAAAATATTTGTTGTGTTGATGTGTGAAGTTTCATATCATTCGATTGAACAGAAATCAATTTTCTTCATTTTAAAACCAACATGTTTTGTACCCGCGGAGCACACTTAACGGCCATGTATCGACAAAACATAGGGTCAAGAATTTCTTAAAAAAAAAAAAAAAAAACTATCCCTATACATTTCATACAGTATAATCCAATGCCCACTCAATGAATCCTTGTTGTAATACTTGACATTTTTTTTTAAGAATTGCTCTCCTTGTATAATTTCCTTTGTTAAGGTTTTGATTTATTTTATTTCTTTAACTGCTTTAGCAGGATACGCAACTCTGTAGCGCCCATGTCTTTCCTTGACATTCCAACTTTTTAAAATTTTTGTTCAGATTTTTACAATTAAATCGTAGCTTCACAGATTGTTCTCATCCGATACAGAGTCTCTGTCACTGAAATACTGTCTTTTCTATTTGAACAAACATGCACAACTCGCTTGTGACATATTTTCTTGATTCCTCCTACATTTTAGAGTTAATTCATGGATTTTCCTGGGTACAACACCGAATTGCATCGTTATCTGCTGATCCGTGACGTTCTAAAATGTCATCATTTTTGTCGTTTTCAGTAAGAACTACCTATCGTCTCAAGTTGATTTCTTTTCATTAAAGCAAAATATAAAGCCATTATTTGGTATAAAAATCGATGTAACAATTCTTGATTTGAATTTCTAGGTTGTTTTTCGTTTTTGCTCCATTTTACAGAGAATACAACTACAGACATTATATATATAGTGCATTGTCTGTAACTTACTAATATTTGACCTGTAACTTACTAATATTTGACCTGCTCCGCAATCCAATTTTTGCATTTTAAAAATCTGGAGAAGTTTTGAATAAATCATAATATTTTGGGAAAAAATTAATACAAATCATTTGAATATATTGTAAAAATATTTCTACCAAATTTGGATAACATATGACGTCAAATAAAAAAGATATGACAGTTGTCCACGAACTTTTCGAACAAATCTCGTAAATGCAAATTTTAAATTTCATTTCTACTGATGCAGTAAGGTTTTTCAAAAGGGCTATTATGATGTCATTTTCAAATCACATCAAATTATGCCAAGCAGATCTATTTGACATACAATTGATCCTATTATGGTGTCTGTATCTGCACATTCTCATGAAAAAATTTCTTTGTTTTTCACTCAAAAATAGCTAAGATTCCAATATCTGACCACTGAAATGTAGCACATTACTTAATTCAGTTGTTTTGAAATCTGCATGTAAATACATATTAAATTTCATAAACTTATATTTTGCATGAGAATGAGCTAGGTGACCTTTTGGGGCAAATTTGTGTTGGTTTCTTAAAGTAATATACGCCGTATGGATGCCGATTTGTATGTGAAACAAAATGATTAAATGATTTGAAACACATAAAGTGTAATGAAAAAATAATATTTCCACAAAATTTAACTATAAAACTCGTTGTAATAACAGAACAATAAAGCAATATCTGCAATCAAGAATTCAGTCTTTTCATGAATATTGATAAAGGAAGTGCGTAAACAGTAGGTCTAAATATAGACACGTATGTCCACGGGAAATTATAGACAGCGAGGTACGTTGCATTTTGACAACGATTATTAATAAAAGGTTAATATGCGTCATAACAGAGTATAGATTTTTGATACTGATTACATTTAAAGATAAGTTATATTAATAGTAACACGCCATCCATGTCAAAAGTGAGTTGTATCTCAAAGGGCTTACCTCGTTTTCTTGACGCCGTGTTTGTTTATCAATCTAAAAGTAGCGACGGCGTCACGTGGTAGATTTACTTAAAAATAGACATTATTCTCCTTGCAGGATAATAAATATTTATAATTTGATAACTTTATAACGAGTTTTATTTAAATGGTGTAATTTACAGCATTTTCGTAACTTTTATTGGTAAACAAAATGTATAAATTTCCAGCCGTGTTTTAAAATGGCGCATGTTATAGCGTATATTACTTTAATTGCTGTGTGATTCTTGTGAGCATGATCATTTATTTCGTATATTTATAAATGTTTATTGTTTTATATTACAGATTGCTTGGTTCTAAAGCATCACTTGAATCAACAGTCAGCTTCAAAAACCACATGACAGGTAAAAGATATTTGTGAATTCAACCAAATAATCTACATTGTTGAGATAACTTAGTTATGGCATGCCAAATTCACAAAAATGAGCTAAAAATAGTTTCACGGCCGATAAACCAAGTTTATCGGTTGTGAACATTAGTGTACGGACTGTAAACTATAGCTAACAACGTTAATCTATATTTTACATATGTAAACCCTAGCTAATGCAATAATCTATTGTCTAAGTCACATTTAAGTCAATGGTCGGGCGACTCAATTTTTCTGGTCTTGTCGGCTGAAAGAACATGATCGCCCGACACAAGTATCAGGCGACACGGAGCAGTCACATTAATTTCTTGGAACACTGATGACTGATAAATAACACAAAACATCTTTTCTTTAGAAATCAGCAATATTTTTCATAGATCTGTATTCAGATAGGTGACATGAGTAATCCTTGCAAGGCAAAGTAGCAGAATTTTGTAAGATTTTGACTCAATGTTGAAAATGTGTGCAAAATATTGTATAGAATTGCATAAAAAACGACAAATGGTGCATATCTAAGCAGCAAAGAATACTTAAAATATCTTTAAATACATTACAAATTATTATCTATGTTATTTCCGTTCAAAAATATATATCAATCCGTGCATCAAAATTTCGTTCGTATTATGTATCCCTCATAGGTTAAATATTCACAAGTCAGCCAATCGTCGCCCGATCATCAAGCTCTGAGCTACAGTTTCATTTTAACCGTCGGTCGAAATTTTGGAACCCTTATTGTCGAACGACAGACGACCAACTTCCTAAATTGACCGCTGATGATTGGTCGACAGATAACTTCAAATGAAGAAATCAGACACCGACGCAGAAAAAATTATAATTTTGACCAATGAACGCAAAATTGGTTGTCCAACAAAAAGAAGAGGTCAAAATTGGGCAAGACAGCGGCCGATAAACTGCTGACTGTCACCCGAAAAATCCCATTTTTACTTCAAAAACTGTCAGCCATTGTTCGTTTTTGGAAATGTGACTGGGGATTTAGTTTCAGAACCTTTTACTATACTTAACACTGAAAACAATCATTTGCGATTGCAAGATCATCTGATAAGTACAGTTTCACGTTTTGTAAAGTATGGTTTACAACTCTTAACTATAGTTAAAGATCTGATGAATATAGTTTCACAATTTGTGAAACTATGATTAACAACCCTTAACCATAGTTCACAATTGTAAATTATAGTTTACAGATGTTAATCTATGTTTATCAACAAAATCTGTTGTTAGTGTTTTATTACAAACAGATAAACTTAGATTAGCATTTGTAAACTATAGTTAACAACCAATAAATATAGTTTTACAGATGAAAATTATACATTCATCATATGTAATTTAAAATTTCAGATGATGTAACAGATCCAGCAACCAATGCAGAGAGTTCTCAACAGGTTTACTAAATATTCCTCAGCAAATTTGATTACAATTATGGAATTTAAACCTAATTTGATTAGTACAATTATTTTATCACCACAAGTACTGTACCATTAATGATGATTAGTATAGCAAAAAAAAAAATGAATTTACTGATCAAATTTTCTTTGGTCTTTCTACAAGCTAGCTAGGTTAAAATTCTGTACCACAAGTGGTATATATTTTAGGTAATACAGTCATGTATCTTGACATTCAGTAGAGTTAAGCTCCATTCTCTACAGATAAGAATTAAGTCCCCCTACATTTATCTTAATGTCTATAGAATTGACATGGATGCCTAATTTGAGGTCAATTGTTTTCTGCTTTTTGAAAAGGACAGACACATTGTGATATATGTTTATAATAATGTTGAACATTGACAACAATGTATCTTTGTTGCACTAGATATTCCTTGTCTTACAAATCTAACTTCTGGAAATGTTTACGTACAGTATAAATGTGTAAACATAAAGCTTTGTAAATAAGTGTACATATAAGCTGTTTTATAATTTATGATTCCATTTTATACCTTTAATTTCTTCCAGTTTATCACCACTAAACTTTTTTTGTCAGGAATTTCTGAGTGACAGTGAAGATGAACAATCAGAAAATATAGATGTAGAGGACAAAGTTCCACCTATAGACACCACACAATCATTTGAGGTTTTTGCTCGTCACACCTCTACTACATTCAAACCTTTAATTCCAATGGGAGCAAAGTCCTTAATATCTACCAGAAAAGTTAATTTTACAACTGAAAGTACCACAGAAAAATTGGGAAAAGAGGAAACAAAAGACATAAAGGGAAAATATGAAGACAACTTTCCAAAGATAGAGTATGCTAAGAAGCCAAAGCCAAGTTCTCTTACCACTCCTTTAAAGAAAAGAAGCAAAGTTCATCCTTCTTTGGAACTTCAGTCTCTTGCTGTTGAGGAAACTGTTTTGTCTGGAAATGAGGAAGAGCAGCAGAGAGGGGGTAAAATTTATCTTCCCAAAATGAATTTTTACAATAAAGTCCATCCTGAAGACGATACAGGAGAATCCAAAGTATAATTTTTATGAAATATATTTTACTAATTATCACAGTATGCCTAAAGCTTTACTGAAGTTTTGCCTGTTTTTTGATCTTCTTCATTTTAAGCATATATCACATGTATACCCAAGAAGCACAATTTTTATCCTTGTACATGTATTATCCTTAGTATCTATTGATCTGAGTTATTATAACATTACTGTATTTTTACCATTTTCATATTGTATTTCATTCAACTTTCATTTCCATCTAATTATGTTAGAATTATACAGAGGCTTAATATAGCAGATACTTCCATTGATCTTTTATTGGACAAGTTAGAAAAACATTTTTAATATGTGTATTATGAAATTTGCATGATTCAAATACTTTGCTATCAAGTAGATATCTATTCTGTTGAAATAGCTATTGCATTTATAGAATATGTGACTGTTTGTAAATAAAATGTTGCCAAGTAAAATTACTTTGTTTTTCTGATTTGATGTTGAGTCATTAGGGTCCAGCAAAAATTAGTGGATGGGTAAAAACTATTGTTATCACTTTCTCTCTATCCATTTGTTAGTCTTTGTATTTTCTGTTGATGTTTGTGAAACACAAATGCCCTCTTTAATAGGCAACTTTTTGCAAAGGTTAAAGTTTCTCAAAAGTCATGCAAACTCCAAGATCAAGTTCCAAAGAACAAACATGTTACCCAAAGAATACACCTACAAAATATGAAAGCCCAAATTCTAAGTAGTCAAATAAATGTGACAAAGTTAAGTTTTTATTAAAAAGTGGATCAAACTCGGAGGTCAAGGTTAAAAGGTAAACTATGAATGTATCCATAGGACATGACTGCCCCGCCAAGGGTATATTGGTAATGCAGCATGAAAATCTATGTAAGGGCATGAAATATGATGAGGATATCTTGAATAGTTTATAAAACTGAAATCTAAAAATTTGTTTATTAGATCAGAAAGTGTATACGTGTGTAAGCTTACATAATTATATCTGTTAAAGTTTCCTTAATACTAGGTAAAATGCAAATTTTGGAGAAGTAAGATTGAAGTCTCAGGAAAGGTCATAGTCAAGGTCAATTGCTTTTGATGCAGTTGAATAGTTCTCACAATTACATATCATCATATTAAGTTTTATAAAAATATTTGTATGGTTTATTTAAAACTGAGCTAAACATTATTTTAAAATTAATAAAGTTAAGGTCAAAAGAAAGGTCAAGGTTTATAAATTTTGAAGCATTTGAAAAGCTTACATCAGTATGTGTAAGCATATGAAATGTTATAAAATATTATGAATTGTTTCTTTAAAACTTGAGGTCAAGGTCAAATGAAAAAGTCAAGGTAAAAAATTATGATTCAATATGAATAGGTGACATCTGTGCGTATCAGCATAATTATGAAGTTTGACACTAATCTTAATAAAGTAAGGTAAAAAAAATGTTGATGCAGTTGAATACCTTACATTAGTATATATCAGCATAAGTAGTTTGACAACGAATTAAAAAAAAAGTGAGGTCAATGTGAAAAGAAAGGTCATGGTAAAAAAAATGTTAATGAAGTTTAGAAGTTAGACTCATCATTATGTACCAGCATGGTAAGTCTGATAACAATATCCTGAATGGTTGCTTCAAAATTGAGCTAAACACTACGTTAAGGAAAGTGAGGTCAACGGAAAGGTCTAGTTCAAATAAGAGGCCCATGGACCACGTCACTCACTTTATTACTGTGGCTAGAATCAAACAAAATGCAAAAGTCATCCCGACCCTAAAAGGGGGTATGATTTGAAGAAATTTAAATCAATCCAAACTAACACTTTTATTGCAGCCCCACGTCCTACTCCCTGTGGTCATTACTTTAAAAAATCTGATTCAATTCAATTCAATAGTTTATTCTCGTAAACCGTACAACAGTATAGAGAAAATACAAACATAAATTATGTACAATACATATAATACAGCATGCGTGAGAAAAATAAAGCCAACAACACTTTACCTGAGAATGCTTTTATATTAACATAATTATGACTAATTATGGTTTTGTTGTTCCTCAAAAGAAATTTTTTGAAGATTTTTCCTATATATTTCTATGTAAAACTTTGATCCTCCATGGTGGCCTCAACCTTGGGATTCATTACTTCAATGAATTTGAATCTTTGCAAACCTGAGAATGCTTCCTAATAAATATGATTAACCATGGCTGTGTTGGTCTTGAGAAAAAGATTTTTCCTATATACTCCTTTAATATGTAAAACTTTGACTGTCCATTGTGGCCCGGGCCACCCTACCCTAGGAGGTCATGATTTTAACAAACTTAACTCTATACTCAACCTGAGGACACTGCCAAATAAATATGATCAATCATGATCAGAGGAAGACTTGTAAAGAATTTCCCTATTATATTTTCCTCACTGTGTAAAACTTGGATCGTCCATTGTGACCCTGCCATACACAGGGGATCATATGTATGATTTGAATCTACATACCTGAGGATCCTTAAATATAAATATGACTAATCATGGCCTTGCTGTTCCTGAGAAGAAGATTTTTAAAGATTTTCCCAATATATTCCTGTGTAAAACATTGACCGTCTATTGTGGCCCATCCCTATCAGCAGTCATGATTTGAACAAATTTAAATCTACACTACCTGAAGATGTTTCCACATCTCAGTTTCAATTCTTTCCTGGCCCACTGGTTCTTGAGAAGATTTTTTTAAGATGACAAATTGTTATTATTACAGGAGTTTCAGAAAATATACCCCAATTTTGCCGTTTCTAGAAAAAAGGAATAAAATATTTCAATCATATACTCAATATTATTGAGATGGTTGCCATCTCAAAGATAGGGCCCCGCTTTCAGCAGTTAACATGACAACCCTTACCATAATACTCGGCTTCTGGCATATTGCTGCAATATTGTAGCAAGATTCTGGCAATACATTTCGGCAATATTGTGGTAATATCATTTTTCGTATGTAAATTAGATTTGTTGCAATATTACCAGAAAAGTGTTGCGGCAATGTGGTTGCAAAGCAGTTGCAGTACATGTATTAATTATTCCAGGTTTTGCTGCAGCAATATTGGGGCAACACTACAGTACTACATAAATTGGTATTTAATAGAAATAATGACCTATCAAAGCAAGCAACAGGGGTCGGTAAGAAATGACTACTTCTGCTATTTTTTGAACAGATAGAAAATAAAAATCTAGATGTTTTTGTGAAACACCGGTGGCAACAAAGTTCGAAAAAGCTATTTTAGCATATAGGTCACAGTCAAGGTCACAAGTTCATCGATCTTTGTATCATTTGAAAGAGGTACCGTACATTGTACATGGTCACATGACGGATAGGATGAATGGAATATTTTGTCATTTTTTTTAATTTTGATATTTACACAAGTTTAATTAAAAAAAAAGATAATTATGTTTACTTTGTAGTTTAATCTGTGTTCTTTTTTTTAATTTGTCATTTTTTTAAATATAAAATCGATATTTCTTTACAATTTTTTTTTCTTCATTAGATATCGCTGAAAGTATTAATTTATAAATAAATTTTATATTGAAATATTTCAATTATTTCAAGTAGTTTCACTCAAATTTAGACACGAAACACGGAATGTTGATCCTGATCACCAGACACAGACTTCCCGTGTAATGCTACGTGTATATAGATTTTTGACGTCTTGGGTATTGGGGGTCTCCAGGTAAATAACACCACTGTTACTTGGACCACTCCCCCTCCTCAGGTAACCGTACGGTAAAAAAATTGGGTCTTTAATTAGAAGAGTTTGCATACTAAATATGAAGTCTCTATCTCTTATGGTTCAAAATATATGGCAGAGGTTCAAAAAGGATATTTTTAGTGTATAGGTCACAGTAAAAGTCACAAGGTCATTGACCTTGGTGTCATTTGAAAGAGCTTAATTAGTTAATTGAGAATGCATACCCAATATAAGCTCTCTATATTTCATGGGTTTATTCCCCGAATGGCTACTGGAATAAAACAACAAGTAATTATCACACTCAATTAAGGGGCCTTCTAAGGGGTACAGGTAGACTTACCGGTATAAATAATCTACCATAATTGAAACAAAATAAAATGGAAATTCATCTCATTTTATTTTAATTTGAGCACTATATAAATATTTTGTATACATATTTTTTAAATAAATAAATATACAAGCACAAATCATATTAAAAACTATAAATTATCTTGAAGTTCTATTGATTAGCAGCACTGATTTTCACATTATATATGAGATAACACTGTTTCACTTTCATATAACACATATTTACAATTTATTTAGTCCATCTCCGTATATTTCTTTGCAACTAAAGGATTGCTATGAAAGGTGAAGAAGTTCATAAACTTCATCTGGATTTAATGATTATTTAATAGAATGTTTTGATAATTCAAAATGATAGATAAATAAAATAAATTAAACAAAAATTTATAGAAACACTTTATTTATTTTACATATATATCTACCGGTAAATTATTTAAAAAAAAACACTTGTGTTTATTTATCTAAAAGAGTTTGAAAATGTACTAGCACAAAAAGGGATATTAATTTTTAAGTTCTCAATCAATACTATTAATAATTTGGGGAAAAAATTAAATTAAAGGTACAATAAAAATTTCACTTTTCTTAAATCTTAATTTTATCTACTTATATTTATATATATTTTTATTTAGTATATTTCGGAAAATAGAAAACCCTCTGAATTAAAATATAATTGAATGAATATATCTGATTTACAAAATATTGCTTATCCAGGTAAACACAGGTAAGTCTACCTGTACCCCTTAGAGGGCCCCTTAATTGAGTGTGATAATTACTTGTTGTTTTATTCCAGTAGCCATTCGGGGAACACACCATTTCATGGTTCAAAAGTTATGTCGAAGGGTAAAAAAAATCTATTTTAAAGGCCGAGGTTTTCAACCGTTCGGTTTTCCTCAGGTAAGTTTGGTGGGGTGCGTATCATTACCGCTACATTTTCAAAATTTTCATTACCGCTACATATTCATTACCGCTATAAAAAACCTTACGTTACCGCTACATAAAAAAGTATACATTACCGCTACATTGCCTCTTTCGTTAGACAGCAACTTATGCGTGTACAGTACAACCTATACATGTACACGCATAAGACCCGTTCCCCCTGCTCACCCCGGAGAGGTGAAAGTAGGCCTTTGAACATGATGTTTTTTTTAAATTAAAATTATTCGTCGAGGTCTGTTTTGCAGCTGCTTTTGCAACACTTTTCAACGCATCTCCACAATTTGAGTTTTTGAAAGTCTTTTTTTTCTAAATTTATAATTATAACCATCGATAAGTAAGCCGGCATTCCCTCGATTTGTAACAAACTTCTCAATGGTTGCCATAATGTTTAGATGACGCTAAATAATTAAATTTCGACTGCAGATTTATTTATATATATGTACTCATTTTGATTAGATAGTGAGTGAATTCTGTTGATTAGAACTCATATACCGAACCATACCTGGCTAAGTCGATATGTAGCGGTAATGAGTTGTTTTTGGCTGATTCAGTATGTAGTGGTAATGAGTTGTTTTTTGCCGGGAAAATGTAGCGGTAATGATCGGTCGAAAATCTGACAAAATGTAGCGGTAATGAGTTGAAATTTTTGGCAATGTAGCGGTAATGTTGACCTCCCGTTTGGTGTGGGTGGAGCTTAATCGAAGCGGCTGAGAAACCCCGAGGGAACGACGCTGGCTTGTGTATACTACCTATATACACAGGATGTTACCCGAGCCCCTGAGTGTATTACCTGTATGCGTTTTCCTACGACTTTGTAAACCGAGGACGTTTTTTTCTTTTCATGTTTAGCTCATGAATTGAAATGCGAAATAAAGCATTTTTTGTTGCAGACAGAATCCTTCTCAATTTCTTTCTTTTTAAAATAATTGATATTTTTAATAATTCGTCATTTTTTTATATACAGTGTTTCTTAATGAAGTGTTATAACGAAAATACATTTAGCACCAAAATCTGTCGTTGTAATCTGGCGACAAAAAGGGAAGTAATTCAAATTACACGTCGTCTACGCAAAAGGAAAGAAGAAAGTGAATCATAAAACAGTCTCTCAGTAAATAACAATGAAACTTAGAAGCAATGTTTTGAGAATAAAATGTTGAAGTAGAAATATTTTTGTCTAAATAAGTATCTCTTTAAGATAAACCCTACTTGATTTTTCCATAACGAATGGTCGGTAATTATGGCCAGGGTTCGGACCGGGGTTGATTCCCCGACAGCTATGAAACGGGAAAAAGAATCATCTGCATCGTTTTTTTTCTTTCGTGATTCATTATTAATTTCAAATATTAAATACAAAGCAAGATGTTATATTCCGAGTAATTTCTCTTCTAAAGCTTATTATTATGGTTATACCGTAACTTCGTCACCATGTCTCGAAGAAAAGCGACACATACAGGTTTGTCTTATAAATATAAATTCGCTTGACTCATGAACAATGTTACAATGTTGTCATACTTGTTTTTAAAAAATTATTTTATTTAATTCCATGATACTAGCATCAAACGCAGGTCGGTTTGTTTTGTTAATTAATGGAGGAATAAATGTACGTTAACTCATGTTTTGACACGGAAATTAAAATTATCGATTGTAATCGTGATATGAAATCCTCCCTTTTAAAATTAAATTTATAATATATATTATATAGCCATGATTTTTCTTGTCATTTATTTAATTATTTGATAGATTGATTATATTTATTGCATATTCTTATGAATTAAAAAAAGAAAAGAACGATTTGTTTGCTTCTATATCACTTTGGAATGTGCGGTAGGCATCAAAAGCCTGAAAGTTAATTCGATGGTCGGTACGATCTCCAGACAAGGTACACAAGATATACACAACAGCAGAAAACTAAATGTCAATCAAATCAAAGTATCCAATCCCAGGCTTAATTTCAGATGATTGACAGAGGTTCTTAGACCAGGTAAATTTGAAGGAGGTGCTTATTTCCTCCCCCTTTAAGCATATGGTTCACAGCCAAGGTCACAACATCATTTGAAAGAGCTTAATTAGTGGAGTATGCAAATTAAATTTATATAGTCTCTATCTCTCATGGTTCTAAAGCTATGACAAATATTTTAAAAAAGCTATTTTTAGCATATAGGTAACAGTAAAGGTCAAAAGGTCATTGACCTTGGTGTCATTTGAAAGAACTTAGAGGAGTATGCATAACAAATATGAAGTCTGTATCTCTCATTGATTCAAAAGTTATGGCGAAGGTTAAAGTTTACAATAAAAAAAACAAACAGACAGGACAAAAACAATATGAACCCCTGATCTATCAATCCGCGCACATAAAAATTTGTATAGAAACAATATTAAGTTCGATTTAGGTTCGAACTTCAGTACCAAATTTTTTTTCCAAACACCACCACTTTTCCCATTTTTATCCTATACTGCGACATGTCTGTGGAAAGTGAGGGGGGGCTAAACCTACACAGCAATGTTCAATGTCGATACCAAGTATGTACTTTGGAAAAAAAAAGTGTGGGGGGGGGAAAGCTTTCTGGCTATTCCACATTATTCAGTCTTACTACTCATCTTGTCTAATTACCAGGTAGTTGAAAATTGTAAATTTGTATATATGAGGGTCAGAAAATAATGTTTCCCCCACTTACTTCATTCAAACTCAAATAAAGTTTATTAGATAACAAATAATGATATAACTCATCAATCCTGTAAACTATACAAATCAAAGATAACAAATAGTGATCTATGACATCAACCCTGTAAACTATACAAATCAGAGATAACAAATAGTGATCTGTGACATCAATCCTGTAAACTATACAAATCAGAGATAACAAACAGTGATCTGTGACATCAATCCTGTAAACTATACAAACCAAAGATAACAAATAATGATCTGTGACATCAATCCTGTAAACTATACAAATCAAAGATAACAAATAATTATATAACTCATCAATCTTGTAAACTATACAAATCAAAGATAACAAATAATGATATAACTCATCAATCCTGTAAACTATACAAATCAAAGATAACAAATAAAGATCTGTGACATCAATCCTGTAAACTATACAAATCAAAGATTACAAATAATGATATAGCTCATCAATCCTGTAAACTATACAAATCAGAGATAACAAATAGTGATCTGTGACATCAATCCTGTAAACCATACAAATCAAAGATAACAAATAGAGATCTGTGACATCAATCCTGTAAACTATACAAAGCGAAGATAACAAATAGTGATCTATGACGTCAACCCTGAAAACTATACAAATCAAAGATAACAAATAATGATATAACTCATCAATCCTGTAAACTATACAAATCAAAGATAACAAATAGAGATCTGTGACATCAATCCTGTAAACTATACAAATCAAAGATAACAAATAGTGATCTGTGACATCAATCCTGTAAATTATACAAATCAAAGATAACAAATAATGATCTGTGACATCAATCCTATAAACTATACAAATCAAAGATAACAAATAATGATATAACTCATCAATCCTGTAAACTTAACAAATCAAAGATGACAAATAAAGATATGTGACATCAATCCTGTAAACTATACAAATCAAAGATAACAAATAGAGATCTGTGACATCAATCCTGTAAACTATACAAATGAAAGATAACAAGTAATGATATAACTCATCAATCCTGTAAACTATACAAATCAGAGATAACAAATAATGACCTGTGACATCAATCCTGTAAACTATACAAATCAAAGATAACAAATAATGATATAACTCATCAATCCTGTAAACTATACAAATCAGAGATAACAAATAGTGATCTGTGTCATCAATCCTGTAAACTATACAAATCAAAGATAACAAATAGTGATCTGTGACATCAATCCTGTAAACTATACAAATCAAAGATAACAAATAGTGATCTGTGACATCAATCCTGTAAACTATACAAATCAAAGATAACAAATAGTGATCTGTGACATCAATCCTGTAAACTATACAAATCAAAGATAACAAATAGTGATCTGTGACATCAATCCTGTAAACTATACAAATCAGAGATAACAAACAGTGATCTGTGACATCAATCCTGTAAACTATACAAAGCGAAGATAACAAATAGTGATCTATGACATCAACCCTGTAAACTATACAAATCAAAGATAACAAATAGTGATCTGTGACATCAATCCTGTAAACTATACAAATCAGAGATAACAAACAGTGATCTGTGACATCAATCCTGTAAACTATACAAAGCGAAGATAACAAATAGTGATCTATGACATCAACCCTGTAAACTATACAAATCAAAGATAACAAATAGTGATCTGTGACATCAATCCTGTAAACTATACAAATCAGAGATAACAAATAATGATCTGTGACATCAATCCTGTAAACTATACAAATCAAAGATAACAAATAATGATATAACTCATCATTCTGTAAACTATACAAATCAAAGATAACAAATAGTGATCTGTGACATCAATCCTGTAAACTATACAAATCAGAGATAACAAATAGTGATCTGTGTCATCAATCCTGTAAACTATACAAATCAAAGATAACAAATAGTGATCTGTGACATCAATCCTGTAAACTATACAAATCATAGATGATAAATAGTAATCTGTGACATCAATCCTGTAAACTATACAAATCAAAGATAACAAATAATTATATAACTCATCAATCCTGTAAACTATACAAATCAAAGATAACAAATAGTGATCTGTGACATCCATCCTGTATACTATACAAATCAAAGATAGCGAATAGTGATCTAACTCAATAATTTCAAACTGTTGAGAAGCCCGCGTTATCAAAAAAAGTTTATTCACAAAATGCATTCATTTACATACATGCACAAATTGTTGTATCATTATTACCCTAATTAAAGAAATGTCTATATTCCCTTTAAGTCTCAAGCAGAAATATCGTCCTTTATTATTTCCAAACATTGAGACGTTTAAAAAATTTTTTCAAATGTATCATCTCCGAATACATGTATGTGACTATTTTGTTTAGCAGAAGCGCCTGCTTTGACTCTGTTTTTTGTGATTTACTTTTCTACACTGTGCTATATACAGTAAGGTAGTCGATCTCGATGCCAGGACTTTGCATTCAGCAATGCCCAGCTAAAAAGTAGGATAATATAAAGCATGGGTGTCAGGATTTGAGGAGAGATATGCAATAAGAACAACTGAATGCAACACCAAGCTTCTAACGAAAGTAATCAGTAAATCTGGTGATTCAAGTTCTTTAAGCATTATGGATACCCTTATGTTCTTTTCTTATTGATGGAATATGTGGAAATTACGAACAGTATTCGAGCTCAGTAGTCCATTAAACATTACAAATTAGGAGCCGAGAAAACACGGACATCCAAAACATTAAATGTTGGATGAGTTGCCATGGAGGAGTATGCATCCCCTGCTGATATATTATCTTTATCATGTGTGAAATTCAAATAAGTGAAAGAGACAGTATTAACTGATTTATAGAGAGAAATAAGCATTTTTATTTTGAATATAAGTAACAAACAATAAACAAGAAACTCATCAAACACTACTAACCTAATTAAATAAAGAAATGATTTCCTTCTAATTATGTACATAGTAGGCTGTAATAGTACCCCCCTTAAAACTTCCTGTATCTTTTAAAATGTCGATCAATGAAATATTCAAACACTACACTGAAAATTAACGTTCCATAATGTCATGTATTCTCATCAATGAAGCAGTTTGAATACCGGAATTTTTTTCGTGTCTGGGAGATTGCTGGAAGGAGTAGAGTGCAGCTTGATGGTTCCCTCTCACCTGTTGACAAATTCCTAGAATCTGCCAGGATATGTCTCTTTTGTTTATCCGTATATACTCCCCCTGATCATGGTGGACCAGGTCCTGAAGGTCATAAAGAGCTGTTTGTACTCTCACTGGGTCAACATGTCTGTAACACAAGACCTCTAACATGTGTATCAGAACATATAGTGGGATAATTAATGCAGGGTATCCACACTGTATTCCAGACTGTTGTTCTGGAACTAATTCATTGATATAACAGACATTATTATCAAGATAAAAATCAAATGCCACAGAATGTCTCAACTTTGTAGACCAGGACTTTCCCCCAAAGGACTCACGAAACATGTACATCTCTGCATCTATAGCTGAATGGTTGATATATAATACGTATGGTTGTGCTAATTTAACCTTTGTCATCTCAATGATTGATAGGGCTTTTTTGTATCTAAGTGTTTTGTAGTAAAACATTGCAACGTATAACATATAAGAAATACATCCAAATTTGCATGCTAATTTCAGCATATAACTGGGTGCTTTATATTTCATATAAACCTGTTTGTTTACAGCTGAGCTAGTATTTACATTGAACGGTACAAAAGCAGCTAAAAAGTTGTGTAATGTAAAAGCAGTGTTCTTGAGTATAGAGACCGTAAACTTCTGTAACATGAGAATCTGAAACTGAGTCAGAGGTAAAATTATCAACTTTTCTAAAACAGTGAGAAACCTCATACATTGATGGAGGTCTGATGGTGGTAGACTATTGTGGCACAGCTCATTAAATAGATCTACTTCAAGCAAAAGCTTGGAGATCAGCATGTGTCCATCTGTATCAACAGGTTGTCTGGGATTTTGAAGGACACTGATAACACTAGATCTGATAGATTGACAAGGAAGCAGTGATGCTAAACCCTTCTCATACAATTCATGAAGCCTAATGAATAATTTCTTTTGTGCTTCACCGTGGATAGTACTCAGAAACATGTTGTTTTCTGGAATAAAGAAGTTTGGACATACCCCCTCATACACCCACTTCAGGATAACTTTAAAACAGACCCAGAAACACCGAAGAAGATTTTGTGGAGTCCATTGAGGTATTGTGTTTTGTTGAATCACCCAGAAAACTGCTGTTTTCATGTGATAGGAACACAGTAATTTATCTCCATCACTTAACCCATTACTAATAGACTCTTTTAAGAACAATTTAAGCAATCCATAGGTCAAAAATTGGCAATGGTTCATTGAGTATACAAGTTTTTGTTCTGCCAAAGAGAAGGAAATTCTCCATTCTTTGTCTGCGTGTTTCCCTAGTTTGTGTCCTATTGCTACAAAGTGGCATCCATTTCTGACTATGTCATCAGCAATATAAGACGGAGGCCATGAGTGACATCTGTTGATCCATTTGGAGGCAGGAGGGGGCCAAATTTCACAGACAATACATTGGGCTGTGTCAATTTCTTCTCCCCCTAAAACACCACTACCAAATGGACCATGTTCTTTAGAATTAGGCAAAGTTTCTGAACATGTGATTTGCCTGTATTTGGAACTGGATATATAAAGTTTGTTTTTTTCTCTCATACATGCATTTTTGAAACTTTCTCTATGTGTTGGTGTCAATAATTCAAGTAAAGCAAATCCTGGTGGGCTATCAGAATAGTCACAAAGAATCAGTATTTTTCTACTTAAGTCATAATTCTGGCCCTGAACTAAGTCCCATATAACTGTGTGATCTTTTGGCCAAAACATTAGGTCCATATCTGATCCCTTTAGCCTGAATCCCTCTCTCATACTCCCACTCATCATTATCCTATCTTCATCTTTGGTCAGTATCGCTTGATCAGTAATAATTTCCCTGAAGTCTGCTATTTCTCTCCTCATAATCACCATCTCTAAGGACCCCAGTATGTAACTAAGTTGCATAAACACAGACTCTGATAAATGCTGCATACCCAAGTTCCTGTACAAATAAGATACATATATGTAAAAATATGAAAAACAAACTGTGTTTGGCGAAGTTAAAGCTTCTTTTAAAAATATTAAACATCAGAGTCAAGAGTTGAAAAAAGGACTTGTCTGTCATGTATAATGCATGTATATATGTTTGTATTTATTAAAAATATGAAAAGAGAACACAAAAATCCACAGTTAAACTTTAGCGCTGATGATTTTATATCCGACGTAATGAAATATCATTACTTTATTATTATTAAATCCAAGTTTTATTGAGTTATGTAAGATTTCAGGGTAAAAATAACAGGTCAATCATCATGTTGATAGTACAACAACCTCACTAGTTATATAATAGTGATTTTTAAATGTTAAAAGAAATTTGTAGTAGTTTATATTGATTAAATATCTTTACATGTTTGTAGAGAATTAATTTGTTACTTACAGCCATTTGTAGGAAGTCATTTTGATATTATAGTTTCTGTCACGTGAAAGACTATAATTATAAGTGGAAAATCCCTATTGCACTTTCAGTTTGGAGTAAAACTGTTTGTGAAATCAGTAATATCTATAGTGGGTATTTGTTTGAAAATTCTTGCACTTGTATATTCTTGCCATAAGTACAGTAGTTATGGTTTGTTAACGCAGAACCTTTTACTTCAAAATTATTCATTAAAATACAATTTAGTTTAATTCAACAATGTTAATATTTTAATATTCAACGAAAACAACTACTCAAAAGGCTACAAAAAAGCAAGTTTTTTGAGAGACTGTTTCTAGTGGTGGAAGGATATTTAACAGATAATCTGCCAATCTTCACATTTTTAAATTGAATATCCTGGAACTTTAGCCTCACATACTTTTACTCGGAGAATATTTTCCGTTATGATTTTGCTAGGAATATTTAATATAGGTCTTCACTGATATTTTTAGAAGTTTTACACCTTCCTTCAACAGCTAGACTTTGCCAAAAAAATGAAGATATGTCAAATAAGTCAAGATAAAATTTACATCATTTTTCGCTTGAAAATCACATATTTTGACCAATATATTTCAAAATCACACACCCAAAAATTTTCTTTCATTATTTTTAGTACTGGAAACTTATGACTGATCAGCATCTAAGTTGTAAAAAGCTTGATTTAAGAAAATGTTTTATTGCCTATTTATCCCATGTTTACCCCTTTATCCCGTGGATGTAGCTCATGGGATATCGTTTTCATATCCCACATTTAAGTGCAGTTATGACGTCACAATGGTATTTGCGTTAGTAATGAAGTAAAATATAGCAGACTCCCATATAATTAAGAAATAAGGCATCATTTTTAAACATCTATCGGGAGATAAATATGGGTCGGTCACGAGATTAAATTCCATAAAGCCCAAAGGGCTTTATGATGAATTTAATCTCGTAACGACCCGTATTTATAGCCCAATAGATGTTTAAAAATGATACCTTATTACTTATATTTACATTTGTGACTAATTCATACTTTATATTTGCCTAATTGTGACTTTTAACGTGTGAAATGCATTATTTTTCAAACCCAACGGCATGTATTTTATTCACTGAACGCGTGTCGACCCTTTATGACGTCACTAAGAAATTACGTCAAACGGATATCCATACGTATGGCACGCCAAATTCACAAAAATGAGATAATCATAGTTTCACAATCGATAAACTAGGTTTATCGGTTGTAAACTATAGTTTACAAACCGTAAACTATAGTTAACAACGTTAATCTATATTTCACATCTGTAAACCATAGTTAACGCGATAATCTATGTTTCACAACCGTAGACTATACTTAACACCGAAAACAATCATTTGCGATTGCAAAACATAGATTATCTGATAAATACAGTTTCACGATTTGTAAACTATAGTTTACAAACCGTTAACTATAGTTAACGATCTGATAAATATAGTTTCACGATTCGTGAAACTATGATTAACAACTCTTAACTATAGTTTACGATTGTAAACTATAGTTTACAAACGTGAATCTATGTTTATTAATAAAATCTATTGTTAACGCTTATTACAGACAGATAAACATAGATTATCATTCGTAAACTATAGTTAACAACCGTTAAATAATGTTTTACAGATGAAAACTATACTTAACGAATCGTTAACTATAGTTTACGGTTTGTAAACTATAGTTTACAGTCGATAAACCTAGTTTATCAATTGTGAAACTAGGTTTATCTCATTTTTGTGAATTTGGCGTGCCATACATACGCACATCTATGACCTCTTGACCCCATACCTGTATTTATACAGTTATAGATACGCATTCCTTTCAGTAGTGTTATATAAAGGAAAACATTTGCAAATGTAAATATAAACAGTGTAAAACATTGGTTGTGAAGTATTAAACATGGGATAAAAAGAATCTCCCATGGTTTATGGTTGGATATGATTTTTATCCAACTCATTGTGTGTTTTTATCCCCTCGCCAAGGCTCGGGGATAAAAATCACACAACTCGTTGGATAAAAATCATATCCAACTACAAATCATGGGAGATCCTATATTTATTTATTTAAAAACCCAAAAATGTTACTTTTTGGTACAATAATTTACTCGCATTAATTTGCAAGTTTTGTTCGATGATAAATATTATTCAAACTATTTTATATAAAATAAATTTGTATTTATTGCCTTGGTTACATCTGGTTTAATATGATAACGGTTAAAGTAATTTACCAAAGAGTTAGAGTTTAAGTGCAAAAGGTCAACTTAATTGTACTGTAGATCAGTAGGATGCAGACTGAACCCCCATTTTTTCTGTGATTTTAGGTCAAAGAATATGAGTACTTATCTAAAATATACTTCTAAAAAAAACGTTGATTTAATATTCACGCCTTAATTTTATTAAGGAATCGATAAACATCGAAGCTCATATGCATGAACTTGGTATACCGATACTGGTGATCAAAGCATATGATTATAAAGGTCAATTTAATCAAAACTTCAGTATCTCCATCATCGAATTCTCAAATACCAAGGACAGGTGAAATTAGTTTGGGAGTTCAACTTCAGAGTATTTTTGTGTACAATCAGAATGTTTTTAACACAACAATTTTGCAATGTAAGTAAATTTACTGGTTCCAATTTTACGTCAACTCAGGTGACTAATTGCCATACGTATTCGTCCGTCGTATTGCGTTGTGCGTAGTGAATATATAATGAACATTTGAACATGTTCAGCTTCTTCTCTGAAATATCCAACTAATTTCAACAAAATTTGGCATAACGCATTGATGGGTAAAGGGAAATAAAAATTGTGAATTTCAAGATCATCGCCTCCCTGGGGCTTGAAGGGTGGAACCAACACCTTTAAAATTAATGCAATCTTTAAAATTCTTCTTCTTTACTGCTGGACATCAAACAGTCAAACTGTTTGCACGGTTGTACTCAGCATTGAGTCATCTACCAAAATTGTGAAATCTATGGCTCTGGAATCAGGGTTTTCTAGTGCTAGGGCGGGGCTGAACAGATTATATAGTGAAATTGCATTAATTTTTTGAAAATCTTCTTCTCTGCTCCTGGGCATTAAATAAACCAAATAAGCACATAGTTATTTTGAATAGACTGCCTCTTCCAAAATTTTAAATCTAATGCCGCAGGATCAGTAGTTTAGAGGTCTTAGTACGGGGCTATAAACATTATATACTTAGTGAAATTGCATTATTTCTTTCCAGATCTTCTTCTTTATTTACTCCTGAGTAGTTGATAAGCAAACCAAAAACATAATTATGTTGAATAAGGCTGTCTCTTCCAACATTGTGAATTTCATGGTCCCAGGGTCAGGGGTTCTGGTGTAAGGGCAGGTGTCTATTAATTCTATAGTGAAAATCATCTTCTCTGGTCCTGGGTATTAAACGTGAATAAGAGTGCCTCTTTCGAAATTTTGAATTTCGTGGCCCTGGGGTCAGGGGTTCTGCATTGTGTATGGGCAGGTCTCTATTAATTCTATGGTGAAAATACTTTAATTCTTTAAAAATCTTCTTCTCTTCTCCTGAGTATTAAAACAATGAGCTATGTACATAGTTATGATGAGGAAGGATGTATCGTCCAGTTTTGCGAATTTCGGGGCCCCAGGATCAGAGGTTTTGATGTTAGGGCTGAGCACTTATGATTACATAGTATAAATGTATGATTTTTTCTAAAACTTTTTTCTTTTGCTCCTGGGTATTATACCAATGTTCTAAGTACATATTAATGATGATGAAAGACGCCTCTTCTAAAATGGTTAATTCTCAGAGCAAAGAGAAGAATAAGTAGGAGAAAAGCCAAAACTGTCTATTTTTGAAGAGAATCGCGTTCCTACGAAAATATTCACATTTTACATTGAATTTTATTTTACCAAAAATCATGATACAATGCTTCTTAAAATATTTTTCTGTAAAAGGAGAATTAAAGGCTAAAAACTGTCCATTCTGTGAGAAAAAGAACTAATCGAGGATGACTGTACATTGAGAATGTAAACTGTGTATATAAAGCATTATTAACCTCTAAGGCTTATTTATATTTTCATCTAGAGGTTCACTTAGGACATATGAAAATGAATTCGATGAAATGTGAAGAGAAGTCCATTTCAACAATATACTCAGAGAATTATGAACAGAGCCAACATGGACCTGAAAACAGAGGTAGAATCAGGTGCCATAAAGTTATCCACTATCTACCAGTCACATCTGTCCCTTCACATCATCGAAATTATCAGATAAAAAAA
>PRKT01000178.1:702462-740263 GCA_003671525.1 Saccostrea glomerata | reverse complement strand
TGGGGGGGGGGGGGGGGGGGGGGGTACCAGTAAGAATTCCATGCCAGTATTAAACAATCTACGTATTTCTACCCAGTGTCCTTATATTTCTACAGTCAAAAACACTTTGAGGAATGATGCTACTTCGAAGATGGGAGCTAAATCTTTGAAACTCTTTGTGCCTCCAAACGTGCCCCACAAATCCAAGGACTACTATAAAAATAAAATATTGTTACATTTTTTTTCCCAATTTTTATATTTCAAATCAAACTTTGTCAGTAGATGCATCTTGGGTTTTCGGATAATGTCGACCAAAAAGTAGGTCAAGGTGACCTACTTTTGACATTTTATGGCTATATTTAGGTTCTCGGGTACTTATTAGATTAGAATCATCAAACTTTGTTATTTGAAGCATCTTGGGTTCTTGGAGAATGACCATCGAAAAATAGTTCACGGTGACCTACTTGTGACATTTATGGCTATATTTAAGTATTCTAGGGTATTTATTGGCTTAGAATTGTCAGACTTTGTCAGTTGATGGACCTTGGGTTTTCGGAGAATGTTGACCAATAAGTAGGTCACTGTGACCCACTTTTGAATATTTCAAGTACTTATTGGCATTGAATCATCAATCTTTGTCAATTAATGCATCTTGTGTTCTCAGAAAATTTCAATCAAAAAGTAGGTCACCATGACCTACTTATAGTATTTTATAGTTACATTTAAATATCTTCAGCCCTAACTGGCTAAGAATCATCAAACTTTGTCAGTTGATGCATCTTGGGTCTTAGGATAGATTGTATAATTTATCAGAAGAGCGTTTCAAGGCCCTTGGGCCACTTGTTAAATTTCAGAGTTGAATTTTGATGTCTTTGATCATATAAAATAAAAAGTAAAAATCTTGTCAGTTTGAAAAGCAAAAAAAAAATATATATTTGATCACTCAATGTATGTACAAGATTTCTAGTGTGTTGGAGAAGAGATAATAAAATTCACCAATATTTTCAGGGTTTGATTTCGATAGCTTCTTGACAAGCAAAGGTATATCTACATCCCTAACAACACTACCAGATCTGCTGTCAGAACAGTTACTGGAAACTCTTGGTGCAAAAGGATTCTTTAGCAGTAAACCCTGTAATAGATCTGACTTCACTGCAACATCATCAGGATTTGAAATTGGTTTGTTGAATGATTAGCCCTGATCAGTGTTCCCTTAAAAAAACCCACCCCTATTATGAATACTTCGGAATGTTTATTAATCTTTTCTGCCCTTTATTTTACAGCTTCCAGTTGTACAGAGAACATTTCTCCTTTCCTGTCCCCTCTGTCCAGTGACACAAACTGTCGAGTATCTACTTCCTGTATGGACTTTCAATGCTGTACAGACATGACTATCATTGGGAGAACCCTTAACTACAGAATCAGTGTGGATGCCTGTGCACTATCCCTCCATATCCAGATAGAGAAATTCAAGTTTGAGTTGTCTCTGATTAATTTCCAGTTTGGAGTGCCTCAGAAATTCAGCATAGATCAAATTTTCTCCCTGGAGTAAATGCTATTACTTTTGAAATTAGAAAAAAGTCTTTGTTTTTGACATGTAACATTCAATAATTGTGCAGTACGTACTCGTTTATCTAACATTAGAATTATATCGCTTTTCTTTACAATATAGATACCTCATCAGAGATTTGAGTGGACAGAGACAGTACCTTATAGATGTTACATTGACAGTGTGCTTCAGTGATTCTCCATCATGTTTGATCAGAAACAACATATTACAGAATTACTTAGTTACCAAACCAGTGTGTGCATTTGAATTTACAATACTGGACATGCTTGTTGTTAGCATTCTCACTGAAAACATGGAAAGCTGCACATGGGGTGGGATCATCTTTGGATATCCATCATGTAAAACAACTGTTTCAAGATCTTGGTGTGGGTCCCTACCTACTGAGTCCATTAGAGAAGTGTGACTGGAATGAATACCCATATAAAGCAGCTAATTCTACTGGATGGGTTGATGGTATGACAATGAAATTAATACCCTATTAAAAATGAATTTTTGAAATACCAGAAATTATATCATTGAACATGTTGAAGCCTATTTTCCTTTTGTAGGTTGTGAGACAGAAACCAAAGGCTTGAGTTCATTGGGGACACACACAAGATGTGTGATATCCAGATCATGTGGCGAAGTTAAGTGCTGCCTGCACTCAGATGTCCTTCAGATGAACTTGAATACTTTCATTAACATAGATACATGTAATAGTAAAATATATGTAGGAATTGAGAAATACCAGTGGAGCCACAAACTTCTGGAATACAAATTTGGAGAGTTGAGACATATCTCTTTGTTTGGAATGATTAATATGGAGTAAGTAATGATCTATTTTGCTTACACAGGGAAAAGTGGCTCGCATGATTTTCATGCGAATGCCTTTTCGCATGAATTTCATGCGAAAATCATGTAAAAACCATGCGAAAAGTTCCACATGCGAATTTCATGCGAATGTCCTCATACAATATTTATGCGAAATTCATGCGATTTTCATGTGACTGAAATTTCGCATGATATTCATGTGAATTCCAAATTGTCAGTTTTTCATGTAAAAATCGTGCGAAATTCGCATAAATATCATGCGATATTCATATACACGAGAGATAAGCAATGAACAAAGAAATTGAACATTTCAATATTTATTTAGGTTTTTCTGCCACATTGAGTGATAAAAATTGCCAGTCTCTGATATCATATTGCTTGGATGTTCCTAGGTAATCCATTGACTTTAATGACAGCTGTGTTTACAGGCCATATTTCAGTACGTCTTTTTAAGTCTTGTGTCCTGACAAGCGCTTCCTACAAAGAAATTTTTATTATTATAATATAAAATACTATTACCCATACTAATATTTCAATTGTTTAGGTCAAAGGGACCAATTCCTAAATTAGATGACATTAAATACAATGAATTCAATTATGTCACTTGAAAAGTCCATGTTTTCACAACTTGTATTACTAAGTATTATAAATGGTATATATATATGTTTAGAGCGAAACAAAAGACCATGTGTTAAGCACATTTATAACTGCATAATAGACTTTAACACATACAGTGTCTTATTGACCTACTCTATATCCTGATATCAGGCTGCTATTGAACCAAATGAGATAAAATGTTTCATTTTAATTGTGATATTCCTATTGGATGACAATAAACATGTCATTGATGAATTTTTAATAAATTACATACAACAGTACAATAATGAAAAGATTGATTTTTTAAATCTGGAAAGAATAATTAGAATAGTACCTCAATTGTGAATAAATCAAATGCAATGGTTACATATTTTTGCATGGGCCTCAAATCAATCCCTTAGAAGATGGAACCTTTTGTTGGACCTATCATCCTATGTCTAAATTAATTTGTAGGATACACTTGGTCCATTGAAGCTGTGGTTACAAGTCTCTAAAATGTGTCAGAACAAAACACAGTCTGTGTATTTGTGTAGAGACTTGTAATGACAGTTAGTTTAAATAAAAATAACTTTAAATTACTTACTCAAAATTTAGTAAACCTTCTAATAGATGTCACTAAGCATAAAAAGACCATTCGATTCACCTGGCTGCGTTACGTAGAACCTGAAATGAGAACGAAATCCGAATTTACTCTGAAATATTTCGTTGCAAGTTGAATTATCAATAAAAATGTGCATTATAAACACAAAATATGACAAACAATTAACAAAGCATACATATTTACCATTGTTTTAAGGAATTAGATCACAATCAGCCAGAAGGAGAGTCTGGAACAAACCATAGAAGGGAGCTCTCGCTGACTCGGTTTTTTTTTTCTGTAACAGGAAGTGCAAATGGAACCTGGCTGTTCAGTTTCGTATTCATCCAAAAATCGGGAAATACCTTAATTTTTATAATTTTCGTCGTTCAAATTTTTATCTTGAAAATGTATCTCCGCTTCAAAGTCGAACGTTCATGACTAAGTGATATAAATTTACTTTATGGAACCAAAGCTAGTTTATTTTATGGAATGCCGTACGTCACAAATTACGTCATCATGCGGCTTAGAAAGCAGAAAGAAAGAAAGAGCAGATTGTTTTCAACTCCATATTTTCTGTAAGTTTGTAAGATTCTCATATTTTTTTTATACCAGATAGATGTAATAACTTTATTTGGGAATATCTGTTGACTTAATAACAGATTCAAGTGGATCTAACATTAGGCCTATGTTGAAAATGAAAGATGGGCTTGATACAGGTTCTCTGCTTATCTTTCAATATTATTGAAAAGGCCTATTGAACGAGGGTAGGCCTAAAGTTTTGGTTTGTTTTTAATTCCTGTTGCACCGGGATCTAGTTAGTTAGAATAATTTAACTGTGTCCCTGTACAGGCCCTCATCACGTTAAACCGGGTCCGTAGGACAATATCATTTTAACGATAGAACATTATATCTCCAAAGGGGGGGTTGGGTTGTAGATAGAATGTTCTATCCTTAAAATGATAAAATTAATGTCCTACGGACCCGGTGAGAGCTTGTCAGATTATTCTAACTACGGGGGGTTGCAACTCTCCCTTTGGATTTGCAAAAAAAAAAAAAAAGAAGAAGAAATAAGAAGAAAGTCCCAAATTTTTGAATGTTTCAGTTGTGTTTTTACTATAAAAAATGTTCAGTAAAAAGTTATTGTTGAAATGTATAGGCTAAAGAAATTTGGTCGTGAATACAAAATGACCCCCTTACAAAATAGGATTCTCAGGTTCTGAGATCAATATTTTCCAAAAATCCTTCAACCCCTCAACAAAAAAAAATACCCCACTATCCTGTCCACAAGTACCTGTGTGCATTCCAAAATATATGCAGATATAACATGTATAAAGAGGCTAATACTTACATCTAGATTGCAAGACAGAAAGTCCTCTTCCCTAAAATGAGTTGTACTGAACGTATATATTTACAAAATATTTATTTAAGTTTCGAAAATATTTATTAAATGTTGTATTCTATACTTACAGGTAAAAGTTGCTGGTAATCATAAGGCAGATCTATGCATGGCACTCCATTATATCACACTGATAGCTTCTCAAAGATTATAAATATGATACATGTAAACAGGTAAAAAAAAATCTAAGAGAGATTTTTTGCAGAGCCTAGCTGAGGTATACATTGTTTGTTATTACATGTATAACCATTTTGTAATATTACATGTATACATGTAGCAAAACCTTAACCATTCAGCTTATTTTTGCTTAGCTTGCATTTCTTTAATGTAAATACATGTATATAATCTTTGTTAATTTAAAGAATACATGTTTTAAATAAAGTGACAAAGGGATACTTAACGAAGTAAATGTTATTGAACCTACAGACACTATCTGACATTTCTGAGTTTCTCTGTAGGCACAGTTACTTGTCATCACAAGGATCAGAATTCAAGTACCAAGGTAGTCCTAACTCTTAAATCTTCCTGATTGTCAAAAGTACATGTAAGTATTTTATAATATATTTTGTTAGCTCACCTGAGCCAAAGGCTCAAGTGAGCTTTTCTGATCAAAATTTGTCCATTGTCTGTCTGTCGTCGTCATTGTTGTCATTAACTTTTCACCTTTTCGACTTCTCAAGAACCACTGGGCCAAATTCAACCACACTTGGCACAAAGTATCTTTAGGTGAAGGGGATTCAAGTTTGTTCAAATGAAGGGCCATGCCCTATTTAAGGGGAGATAATTCAGAAATAATGAAAATTTGATGGTATGATTTAAAAATCTTCTTCTCAAGTACCACTGTACCACGAAAGATGAAACTTACACTGGGAAGCATCCTCAGGTAGTGTAGATTCAAGAATATTCAAATCATCCCTATGGGAAGGTCGGGGCCACAATGGCCAATCAAATTTTTACATAGAAATATATAGAGAAATTCTTTGAAAATATCTTCTTAAGATACACTGTACTAAGTGTAATGTAGATTCTAAATTGTTCAAATCATGACCTCCGGGGATAGGGCGGGGCGCACAATGGGGAAGCAAAGTTTTCCATAGAAATATATAGGAAAAATCTTTAGAAATATTCTTCTCAAGAACCACTGGGCCAGAAAACCTGAAACTTATGTGGAAGCATCCTGGAGTACTGTAGATTCTAAATTGTTCATATCATGACCCCAGGGGTAGGGCAGGACCACAATGAGAAGTCAAAGTTTTGTATAGAAATATATAGGAAAATTCTTTTAAAAATCTTTTTCTCAAGAAACACTTTACCAGGAAAGTTGAAACTTATAGGGAAGCATCTTCAGATAGTGTAGATTAAAGTTTGTTCAAATCATGACCTCTAGGGCAAGGGTGGGGCAAAAAATACTGATCAAAGTTTTACATAGGAATATATAAGAATTTTTTTTTTAAAAATCTCAATTCTCAAGATCCATATTATTAGGGACAGGAAACATTAAACTCATATGGAATCATCCTCAGGCAGTGTAAAATTAAATTTGTTTAAATCATAACCTCCAAGGGTAGGTAAGGATCTCAATGGTGGATCAAATTTTTACATAGGATAATTAAGGGAAAAATCTCAGGAACAGAAAAGCTATGTTCACAGTCATATTGACATGTAAGCATCCTCATGTATTGAAGATATAAATTTGTTCAAATCATGAGTACCCTTTAGGGTAGGGATGGAAATGATGTGGTGTCAAATTTCTTCTTCAACCCACCACCAGACCTTATCAGTAAACTTTTCAATTCTGATCTGATTTGTGTGTTTTCCTGGCTGATATGGTCAGGTGAGCGATGTGACCCCTGGGCCTCTTGTTTAAAATTTTAACAATTATGACTAAGCTGGGAATATTTCATTGAATTTTTCTCACCTAAGCCAGAAGCTTAAGTTAGCCCTTTTTATGCCCTTGTAAACAAAGTATATAGTTTTTCTCGTGTCCATCCGTCTGTCTGTCTGTTTGTCCGCAAAAACTTTAACTTTGCTCATAACTTTTGATTTATTGGAGCCATGACTTTCATATTTCACATGTGTATTCCTTCTGACAAGACCTTTCTTTTGGTACCACCAAATTTGACCTCTTGACCTTGACCTTGGAGTTTAACCCACTTTTACATGAAAATTTTAAAATTTTACTTTGGCCATATCTTTTGAACAGTAGACACCAGGACATTTATACTTCACATGTGTATTTTATATTGAAAGACCTTTCATTGGATACCAACAACCTTGACCCTTTGATCTTGACCTTGACCTTGTAGATTTCTGTACCTGTGAAAAACTTGAACCTTGGCCATAACTTTTGAACAGTAAGGGATACGGCTTTCATACTTCATATATGTAATCCTTGTGAGAAGACCCTTCATTGGATACCCAGAACTTTGACCCTTTGACCTTTACCTTTGACCTACATTAAAAAACAAGCCTTGACCATAACTTTCAAAGGGTTAGGGCTAGTGCTTTCATATTTTACATATTTAATTCTTGTGACAAGACCTATTATTTGATAACAATTCCCAAATGAAAAAGAAATCTAACAAAATACTTTCAAAATATCTTCAAAACACTACCAAATCATACTTTTATATTTTCTTAGTATGTTTTGAAAGTGTTGCATTTAATGAAACATCAATGCTATACTTTACAGGATGGGGTGGCATGGTATTTTGTTAATGTTTCATTACAATGAGTATTTTGTTAAAGCGTTTTGTTAGTAGTTTGTTAGAGTGTTTTCAAAGTAACTTGTTATAGTGTTTTGTTAGCTCATTTGCATGTGATTTGCTATACTATCAAAACACTTTCAAAACATATGTTTTGTAAGTAGTTTGTTATAGTATTTTGTTTCCCCCTTTTTTTCATTTGAACTTTGATCCTTTGCCTGACCATGGAGTTTGACTTGCTTTTAAAAAAAAAATAACCTTGGCCATAACTTCTGAAAGGTTAGGTTTAGGGCTTTCATACTCTACAGAAGTAATTCTATGTGGCAAGATCTTTCATTGGATACCAAGTAACTTAGCCTTTAGACCTTGACCTTGGAGATTTTTGTACTTATTAAAAAAAAAACTTTACTAACGTCGCTTTCCAGTGAGAATATCCTACTTTTGGTACCTGTTAATTAAATTTGCATTTAAGAAAAGTTTAATCTTTGCTATGTTGTCATACGGGGGCATCAGTGTTTCACAAACATATCCTGTTTTTGGTCAAAATTTGTCTTAAAATTTTTCATTTTCATGCATTGTTGATCGAAACTTTAGATGCATTTAATAAAAAAAAAGTACAATTGTAAAAATACCAGCTTATAAAAATTCTTAAATTTGTGAGATTCTCAATAATATGATACATTTCAGCTTAAGTGACACAAGAGAAGAATGTGGAGTAAATGCCAATAAAGGCTCGACTGCAGGGGTATACCTGACTTCTCGGCAATTTCTGGTTATCACCATCCGAATGACCGATTCAGAGGAGAGGACCAACTTCAAGGTGACTCTTGTGCATTGGTAAGGATTGAAATTTAATTTTATTAATATGGACACTTGAGGGATGCAAGTGTCAATTTATTGTTATTTGTTTTTAGACCTATTGCTTCTCTTTTCATCAGTTGTTGTGTGTCCCATCAGTAACAAATTATCCATTACTGACTGAACCATTATCAACCAAATTTTGCATGGTAAAAGTGCTTCTTGATAGAATGCAAACAAACTAAGTACATTTATAGTACATGTATAGTTATAATGAGTATTAAAGAGTTCCATTTCCAAAATTGTACATTACTTTACCCCTGGGTACCCAGTAATAGGTTCTGATGTTATAGTAGACATATAAAAAAAGCAGTAATTCTTTGACAGTCATCTTTTTCTGCTCCTAGGTACTCAGCAAATAAAATTAATGCATACATATATTATTTCATTCTATGTTTACGCCTTTATATATGCCTATATGACATCTTAAAGCGAGGACTGAAATGCAAGGCAAACTTAAAGGTCAAGGTCAAAAGGTCAAAATTGTTAGCATCTGAAGGAAGGTTTAATCATAAGGAATAATTTAACCTGTGAAATATGAGAATTTTAGTATTAGCTGTTAAAAAGTTATGGCCTAGATTATATTTTTCAAAAGTGGGTCAAACTCTTAGGTCAAGACCAATTGTAAGGTAAAAAAAAACTTATTGAAGGGTCTTGTCACAATGATTATAAAATAATGTGAAGTATCAGATTGATAGCACTAACTGTTCAAATTTATTAGCCTAGGTTAAAGTTTAGGGATTTTTTTTTTGTAAAAGTGGATCAAACCCTAATATCAAGGTCAAGAGGTCATATTTTATAGTACCCCGATAAAGTTCTCGTTACATGAAATACACCTGTGGAATATGAAGCCATAGCCCCACCCACTCATAAGTAATGTGTTTAAAAGTTAAATAGACAGAAAGATGGACATAACAGTACAAAAACAATATAAACCCAACAATCTTTGATAACAGAGGCAAAATTAGTGCATAATATTTCCATGACCGTTTAAATAATAAAACAGATTCAAACTTATTCCTTCAAAAAGTTGAAGTTTGAAGATATAAAATTCATGCCTAGTCTTAATAATATTTTAAGATTTATTTCTGTTCTTTGCTTTACAGAGAGCTTTCACTGATGGACACAAATTGTTCAGAAAAAATCCAGCTACCACAGCCACAGATTTCTGGCTTGCATTCAGAAGGAACATAGATGCAATGGTAGGTAAATTTTGCTTTTAAATGCCCTTGCAACAGATACAAATTGCATCATCAGATATAGGTCAATGAAACAGAGACAATTATCTCAAGGTTTAATTGATACCTGACACAAGATTGTTTTTAAGTTTAAAGTCATTTGCAGGAAAATTGTTTTCATTTTTTGTCAATAATTTTATACTAAAGAAACATTATAATTATACTTTTAATTTTGATTTATGATGTATGATTTTAATTTAATTATAATTTATGATGTATGATTTTTAATTTTTTAAAGATCATTTACAATGTAGGCAATATAAATTCAACCTTTTACCAAATTGAACTTAGGGGTGATATGAGATTGCTATATCTACTTTTTTTCATATTTTGTGTTATCTTGATAAATAGGGAAATATTGACTTTGGAAATGCAGTTGTAAAATTCATGACTGTATTTCATTTACCGGTACCCAGTATTCATTACAATTATTTTCTCTTGCAGATGAAACAATCTCCAGACAGATGGGTGGCCCTTGAGCAGAGAATGTTAAAAAGAATTGAAGCATTCAATAAAGAAGATTAAGAAACAGAATGTGTGCAGTTGTTTGTTCATCAAAAGAATAACTTGGATAATCATAGTGGTGCTTCCTCAAAATCTGCATGTGTTCAAATTAAGCAGTTTCAAATTAGGATTTAGATAAAGCTCATTAAGTCATTTGCTGGATCAGATTTTGAGATTGTACTTATTGCATTTTTTTGAATATCAGTAACAGTGAAACCTTGATGATTACTTGTACAAATTCATATACAGATCTAAGTACATGTATTAGAATTTCCTAATACTTTTCATCAAATGGATTAAAAGAATTGAAAGTCCAATATACTAGGAAAAATATATACTGAGTACATCGCATGGATTTGATATGAATATATTATTATATTCACATGAAATTCGCATGAAATTCATATGAAAATCTGTGAAGAAAGTATTAAAAATATTCATATGAATTTCATGCGATTTTTTATTCGCATGATATTCGTGCGAATTTCATGTCAAAATCGCATGATATTTTCATGCGAATATCATGTGTGGTCCTTTTCGTCTCCTTTTCATGCGAAGAATTTGCACGATATTCATGCGAATTTCATATGAAATTCATGCGAGCCACTTTTGCCTGTGTATTGTTCAGCAAAAAATCAGTCTTGGAATGGAATTTGCCAAGGACATTGCTTTCAATATAGTTTGACTTTCTGTTTCAGCTACATTATAACAGACTTGGTAACATCTTATGGAGTAAGCCTTAACGTGAGTGTATGCTTTGAGTCATCTGGAGCATGTGAAATCAGCATTCCTGTTTTAAAGGAGAACAAACTCACAAAGGCTTCATGTAACTGGACCAGGGACTTTGTTATTAATGGTTTGTATCAAAATAGTTTTAAAGTGGAATTTACAGAGATTTACTTGCAAAGAATCCTTACAATGTAATAATAATATTTTTGATATGTTCTTTATTGTAGATTTCTTGTTGGAGAGTTGGTTGGACAGGAAAGGTTACGGAGTTGATGCCAGACTACCCTCCTATGCCGTGTCGGAACTGATGCATGACCTTGACATCATTCAGTATCTTGGAGACTCCAGCTGCAGCAGGAAAACTATTCCTTTCCATCCCAGTAAAAATGGCTGGAACAATGGTCTGTAATAGTGTGGAATGATAAGAAATAATTTTGTTGCTGCTTTATCACTTCTTCTGAATCATCTTTAAGGAGGATTGTCCTTTTTCTAAAAGATTGATTAATGATTGTCTTCTTATTTGAACAGTCTTCATCTGCTAGTTGTTGTTTCTAAGATTGAAATTACAGAGATTTGTGAGCAGAATGATGTTAGATTTGATGCTTTTGCAGGCTGTGATCAGTATGTGTCACTGACCCCCATCAGCTCTAACACGACCTGTCACCTGTATGATTTCTGTACTGGAGTCAAGTGCTGCTCTGATCTCCCTGTACTGGGGAGGGCCATCAATTCCTGGATGATACTGGACCACTGTAACTACAGACTCAGTGTGGGCTTTGAGAAGTTCTCTGTCAACATCAGTCTTCACACATACTCTTTTGGATCACAACAAACTATAAATGTTAATGGAGTCATGAGACTGAGGTATTAAAAAAGATTTTTATACCCACGCAAACGAAGTTTAGGGGGGTATATTGGAATCACCATGTCCGTCTGTCTGTCTAGCTGTCCGTCTGTCTGTAGACAAGATTTTGTCCGGACCGTTTCTCAGAAACTGTTGGATGGATTTGTCTGAAAATTTATACACTTATTATTCACCATATGAAGGTGTGGACTTGTGATTTTCATCATGATTGGATGATTTTTCTGCATTTTACAGGCGTTTTTTCTTTTTTATTTTATGATTTTGTTTGGCTCATAACTAGAAAACTATTAGACTTACAATCATCAAACTTGGACAATTTATGCATCTTGGGTAGACGGTGTGTCACGACCTATTTCAAGGTCACTGTGTTTCACAGTATAGATATTAATGTGATGAGGGTAAATTTACAGTAATTAATTACAGTATTGAATAATAAAAATATTGATGTTGATATACCTTCTCAAAATATTTACTAGTGTTCTACATTTGCAATATCATTATGTTATGTAAGTGAATATTATACATGTACATGCAATTTATTTTTTTAAAACAGATTTACTATTGATGATCTTTCAAGTGAGCGAAAATATCTTGTAAACCTTAACCTGCAGATTTGTTTTGAGTCATCCAAATCATGTACTGTTGATGTAGATGTTTTCACAAACACAAAACTGCCAAAGAAACCTTGCGATTGGACCACTGATTTTCTTGATGATAGTAAGTTTTACAGCATTATTTGAATCAATTACTGAGTGCAGTTTGTAAATAAAGAAGAAATGTTTTAAACATTAAATCATTTTTCATACTTATTTTATAATTTAATGCTTGATGACACTGTAGGATTTTCATACAATATTTGGAGACTTGGGAAGAGAATCTCTACACCTGGCTTGTCTGAGAATAACCTGGCACAGCTCATGCAAAATCTCGGTCTGTCTCAGTTTGTGTACAAGGGCAATAAAAGATGTAGCCATGTAAAGTCACCATTCATTGGTGCAACAAACAACTGGATCAATGGTGAGCCTATTTCATGTGACAAATAAAAGTAACCATGTCTCACTTTCAACACTTTTGTGTTTCTATACTTCGAGAGAATTTTCTTACCCTGTAAAATTGTTTTCTTAAAAAATTCTTGAATACAAATCCTTAAACTCATAGTTGTTCAAACAGTCTAATTTAAATCAAACCCAGGACTCTGGAGGAGAGATGGGACAACAAAGGGAGGCAAAAGCTTAACTTTTTTGAAAATAGGGAATTTTTTTTTTTAATTTAAAGAAGGACAAAGTGTTAGATTCAAATTGAAAGATTTTTATGCAGACATTTCCCCGTAATGCACATTCAAATTTGATTCAATTATGTAGCTGTCTGTATGTCCTGATCAGTGATTTTGTAAATGAAATTAATATGTGGAGATGTAAATATATGTCCTAAATTTCTGAAATATCTATTTCAGAGTGTAACCAGACACTGGTCCAGCCTCTTCCCTCCCTGTCTGGTAAACCAGCAGTCTGTCACATCTCCAGCTCCTGTGGTGACATCCAGTGTTGTGTGGACGTACCAGCCATCAGTTCTTCCTTCTTCACCAAGCTAGAAATCGATCCTTGTACATTCCAAATGGTTGTCAGCATCGACCAACTGAGTTTCTCCAAGAACCTGTTTGATTATGAATGGGGACGGGAAGAAGAAATGTGGCTCTTCGGAGTAGTCAGAATGACGTTAGTATAACTTTTATGTAAAATCGCAATGCATTCTTTCATGCTCTGATTTTTAATTTATTTCAAATAAAATCTGATATATCTGGTTTTAAATTACTCAGGTTCCAGGCATTTGATATGTACACAGATGGGTACTTCATTATAAACTTGAGACTGGATGTGTGTTTAGAAGCCCTGAAGGTCCCAAATTGCAATGTCTCTGTTAATGTACTTAAAGATTACTATCTACCCAAGAAAGTTTGCAAATGGGATGCCCCCTTCATCATTCCAGGTAACCTTATTTTGTGCATTGGCTTCATAAATTCAAATTGAAAATAATTGATTATAGATGTTTTACTTACAGACCTGTTTTATTTACAAAAGTATTCACTAATACATGCTTTTGGTTTGTTAGGATTTTCATTAGATGAATGGACAACAAGTGAAGGTGTGGCCAGCACAGCACCTTTGGAGAGTGGATCAGTGGATAACCTTCTGTCGCATCTCAATGTGGCTGCCTTCATGTTGTACCCATCATGTTCATCAAGTGATTCAGTCTATGGTGATGCTGCAGATAAATGGAGAAAATGTAAGTACATATCATGACAGTTTTCAGTTTAGTTTAAATTTTTATATTCCATTTGTTGTATTTATGTACACTAAATGGGATCAAGCAGGGAGCTAAGCATACTGTAGAAGTACTTTTTTCCGTGTGGTATTAATTAACGCTATGTACATGGTCACAAATTTTCTGCAGAAATTTGTCAAAGCATACTTAATATAAAATTATAATTGCAAGGCATATAGTGCTAATTTGAGAAATCCGCGTAATTTTCAACCCGCGGATTAAACGGAAATTAAGATTCCGCGGAATTATGACCCCTTGGAAAAAGTACGTCTACAGTATTTTAAACCTTTTCCTTGATCATGTTGAAATTCACCCCACCCCCCAATAGGGTTACAAATATGTGAGCAGCGAGTATTTGTGTCATCAAAATGTAATTCATTTGGAGAAGATCCAGTGTTGCAATATATGCAGTGAATCTGGAAAAACTATAAATTTCAAGTTCATATATTTTCCTGTAGATTGTCCCCTGGATGTTCAGAGGTCCTTAGAACGAGTGAGGGACAGAACACTGTGTACAGTATCAACAACATGCTCAGACATTAAATGCTGCATCAGTGTCCCCCTGTTGAACAGGACCTTTGAAGTAGGAATCAACGTTGACTATTCTTATCAGAAATTGGTGGTTCATGTTGAGAAGATGTATCGAAAACATTCCTATGTTGGATTTGAATTTGGCAAAGATTATTTGCTGAGCATAGCTGGAGTTTTGAAATTCAGGTAATTTTTAATACAATGTACAATAAAAAGGAAAGGTTATGATCAATCAACTTAAGTTTTATTAATTTGAAAACTCTTACTTGTCATGAGTGGGTCATACCTTTAACTACTTCTTTTGGGGACTGGATGCATTGAACAGAAATTCAAAAGAAATCATTGCCATACAGCTGAAGTAATCAAAAGAAATCGTTGCCATACAGCTGAAGTAATCAAAAGAAATCATTGCCATACAGCTGAATTAATCAAAACAAATCATTGCCATACAGCTGAATTAATCAAAACAAATCATTGCCATACAGCTGAATTAATCAAAACAAATCATTGTCACAGTTCCTTCCATTTTGTTTGTTTGTTTTTTTAATGTTTTTGACATTCAGTTTATTACTGCATTCTCAGAATTTGTGTACAGTTAGGCCTAGAAAAAAAATATGTTTGTTTCCGCTTTCAGACTGAAAAAATATAGGGTAGGTAGGTAGGCAATTTTTTTTTTTTTTTGAAATTTTTTTTTTTACTTCTTTAATCAGTAACATTAATGACAAAAGAAATGGTGTTTTCAAGCATTTCTGTGACTTAAACTTATAATAGATAGGTGACCCAAACTTCTTTCTGCCTTGAAAAGCTTGCAAAGTTGGAGACTATAATTCCCTGGGTGAAATCTTGCACTTCATGGGACAAAAGCATTAAAAAAAATTTAGGGTCGGCACTATAAATTAGGGTTGGTCGGGAAAGCGGAAACAAATATATTTTTTTTCTAGGCCTTATTATAACTTTAGTATTTTGATTTATTAGATACAAGTTAAATGATCTTTCTGATGGAGATGTCCTGGATATCACAATGTCAGCAGAAGCTTGCTTTGAGGATGGAGCTTGTGTATTGAATATTCCAATTCTCAAAAACATGCTGATACCAAAGAACCAGAAAAAATGGGATTCACTCTTTTCAGTTAAAGGCAAGGATGCTAATATATAAACCAATTTTTTAAATAGTTTCTGTATTGCGAGTAAAAATGTGAAGTAAATACTTAACCTTATGATACTATTTTTCAGATTTTTCAATAACTCAGTGGTTGAGTGAGATGTACATACCAGAAGGGGACGTTTTACAGAAACACCAGTCAGATGAACTTTTTGAGAGCCTTTCCCTCAGACCCTATCTCAAACCAGACTCCATATGTAGTACAATCAAGTCCTCTGCAGGTGGAACAGGCTGGGTTAATGGTAACTGTTTATGTGTTTTCCTATTTTTCATTTATGTTTGTGTTTCCAAAGACAAATTTTCAAAAGAAAAAGGGTAAATGAATGCAATTTTGCAGGACTTTAGTGTACATTTAGTAATGATAACAATTTACGCTGTATAATGTTACAACCCATCTTTTCCTGCAGTTTTAGGGCAAATAATGACTTGATTTAAAATGAATATAATAAAACTTTTAAAATTCTTCACTTAAGACAATTGATGTTGTTTTTATATTATAAATATTTTATTTCATCTTCGTTAACCGAGTGTCCGATTCATGATGAGAGTAAACAAACTGGACACCTGGCTAAAGTGAAGATGTCAAACTTGCCAAAAAGCATCTTTGTTAAGACGAAATTGATTAAGGGATGATGATTAAGAAATACTGGTACATGTAGTAAAAATTGGGATGGATAATGTACTAAGTAAATTCTTTTGGTCAGTTTTTGATTTTTATGAACTTTTTTCTAACTGCAGCTAAACATGACTCAGAGAGAGACTCAATCAGGGATCTCAATTTTGTTTATTGCTGTTGCCAAATTTTCAAATCACAATGTTTTTTGTTTCTCTACCTTTGTTAAGGAATACCAAGTTGAGCTACAGTCTCATCAGAGACTTCTGGTTTTATTTTTCAGACTGCACTGACTTCACAAGCGTGTCCTCCCTGACCTCTTACCCCTTGACCTGTGAACTTGAAAGATCCTGTAACAAAGTCACATGTTGTTTAGAAGCTAAGCTCACAAATTCTACATTTGAAGTCACCATGGACATTAATCCTTGCACCAGGACTCTCAATTTAGAAGTAGAAAAACTAAGAGCCACAATTCCATTCTCAGATATTGCATGGGGTATGTGTATGAGAAGTTTTGATTAAATGTATTTTTATCTCTACTGGTGAGAATTGAGAGGATCCTATGCAGAGGTAGAGTGTTTGTCAATTCATCTGTGTCAATCTGTAAACAATTTTTCATAGCGGTACTCCTCTAACAGTTTTGGTCCAATTTCAGAATTACCAAGTACACAATCTTGTAAACTATACTAAGATATTCAAAGATATATATTGGTGGGAGATGTTTACTAAAATAGAAATCTTTAAAATTCTTTTCAAATGATTCTCCTACAGTTTTGGTCCAATTTCAATAAGACTTAGGACACAAAATGGACATTCTTAGTATACTTAAATACACAGTGATTTATATCCATGTTTGATTCAGAAAAAGGGTGTTTTAATACAAAAAGAAGAAATTTCTTTTAAAGGCTGGTACTCCTCCTACAGTTTTGGTCTTTCACTCTCACAGCAAAAGTCACGTAGACTAGTATACTAAGATACATCTTTCTTTATTGTGATACACAGCTGTAGAGTTACAGTCTCATCAGAGACTTTTGTTTTAACAGTTAAATTCCAATGTTTATAAACTCAGAATATAATTCATTAATTAGGTTTGTTTTATGAAATATTAAATAAGTAGACCAGAGGCTACTGAATATATTGAACTTCTGTTTGATTCTTTCAGGAGAGGAACAATCTTATTATCTGTTTGGAGTTATTCGAATGGAGTGAGTTCCTTTACATATTACTTTTTCTTTGGTTGCCTTATTGTACATATTTATGGGTATGAAGAATGTAATAACACTACCAGTATTTTGGAATGCACTTTTTAACATTTCAGTTACAAAGTCTATGATCTTTCTGCTGAGAACATATTTCTGATGGACTTGAAAGTATCACTTTGTTGGGAGAGGTATAAACCATGCACCTTTATTGCAAATGTTTTCAAAAACTCCATGCTTCCAAAAAGAAATTGCGAAGGAAAGATGCATTATGAAAAACCAGGTATGTTTTTCTAGATGACAGCTGCATGGCACTATGTATCATTTCTACTATAAAGTTATATACATACATGTACAATCTTGTTTTGTTGCATGCAGGTTTCTCCCTGTCAAACTACAGTACAGAAAATAGTCTTGATCTGAACAATATGACAGACAGGAACTTGGTCTATTTGTATGACTACATAGGCATTTCTAGCTACATCACTGGACCTTCCTGTAACAGATCTGAGAGTGGATTTCTACCCAATACAAATGGATGGAAAAATGGTAAATACTGAGCTTCATGCATATAGATATACCTGTAGTTTTGAAAAATAACCAAAAATCAAAGCTTTAGGATGCTACTTGACATGAACAATTATATTTAAAAATTTGAACATTTTAACATTCCTTTCTTTAGAATGTCGCACCACAATAACTCCAGGACTGTCCTCTTTGCCGGACTATGTAACCTGTCATATGATGTCTAGTTGTACCAGTATTAGCTGTTGTATGGACATAACCAGGCTAAAATCTCAGTCAGTCCAGTTCTACTTAATGATGGACTCGTGTGAATGGGTGATTGAGTACGGAATCGATAAATTTGTGGTAAAACCGACTGCTATGTATGGATTGGAGTTCAACAAATGGCAGGACTATTGGATGAAGGGGATATACAGACTTAGGTAGGAAAATGATGATAGAAAATATTGGAGAGGGAGAATGTAGTACAAAGAAATAATGGAGTAAATTTTGTTAAATTTTCAAGATGCCTTTGTCATCAATGACATTTCACAAATTTTTATTGAAAGATTTTATTGTAAAAATAATTATGTTTGTTCGTATTCAGCAACATTGTGTAATGGTTTGGGCCCTGAATATTGGCCTGGATAGCTCAGTCAGTAGAGCACCTGACTAGTGATGCAGGGGTCTGGGGTTCAATTCCTGGTCCAGCTACAACATTTTCTCCCTTCCTGTTACAATTGAAAGACTTAGTACTTTTTCTGCAAATATTATAGGATGTTATAGCAGAGTTGGATACTTTTATTTAATAAGGAAAATCTTTCTCTATAGTAGAGACATTTGATACAGAAATTGTTCAATTCCAGGTTTAAGATAACAGACCTGCATGGGGCAGAGTATTTCAGAGTCAGCCTAACATTCATGGTCTGTCTAGAAGATGGACTGCCTTGTGAGCAGGAAGTTTCTTTATTAAATAACACACTTTTACATAAGCCCTCTTGTGATTGGAAGATAGGAACAGGGATCAAAGGTCAGTTAAAAACAAATGTTGAAGGCTGGAATATAAATTTCTATGAATAGAAAAATGAACTTAAATTATTTTAATGTTGGTCCATTTTTCATTTGTTTTAACAGATTTCATATTCAGTTCATGGAAGACACAGAATAAGTACACAGCAATGGAGGAACACAGCATTGCTAGACTGGAAGAGGTGCTAGGAATGCATGGGTACCTTTATAACTCCACCCAAGTCTGTGAAAGAACATCAGGAATATTTGCCTCCCCTTCATCTGGATGGACTAATGGTAGTTATCAATGATTATAGTAGAATTATGCATTATTTATTATCAGTGAATATTATGTTAAAAGTGCCTGGTGAATCTAATTCTTTTCTTAAAGCTTAACTAATGCAAACTCCTTTTGATTTGAAGTCACTTTGGAATTTTTAAATTTAATATATGAATTATTCTACAAAGATTGCCCAATTGCCCTTCCCAATAATGTACCAGTTGTAAGAGGAGCCATCAGTTGTAACCTGGGAGCCTCCTGTTCTGATGTGGTGTGTTGTCTGTATGCTGAACCTCTGATGAAACACGTAACTATCAGCCTCAGTCTGGACTACTGTCAAGACAGAATCAGTGTCGGGATAGACAAGTTCCTCAGGGAAATACAGCCCAGCTCATACAACAACTGGGGTAATGTTCATTTAAAATTCGAAAATAATAATTGTTTTTAATTCTCTGAAAGAAACATTTTGATCATATTGGTTAATATCTGAATTTTAGGTACAGAGGAAACACTAGGCATGAGTGAAATATATCAACTTACGTAAGTTTTAATATCAAATACAATGAATATAAGAATTGCTAACATTTACTATCTTTCACTATAAATCTTTCCTACCAATCCTTGCATACTACAGTATTATCTCAAACTTAGAGTTAAAGATACATGGAGAACATTTTACTTAACGTATGACAATTCTTAACGTACAATATACTAATCCTTAGAGATAAGTTATAGTAATTATTCCCCTTTCTTATAGATACACACTAGAGGATCTACCAAATGCCAACATGTACTTGGTCAGTTTTTCCATTCATTCTTGCTGGGAAGGTATCTCTAATTGTGAGGAATACATTGTCCTCTCCAACACCAGACTGCCAAAGTCTACATCCCAGCCATATTGTAACTGGAAATCAGAGGAACCTATTCCAGGTAATGGATTCTGAACATGTGATAAATTGGACTTGCACGTCTTAATAAGCAATTTGATTGAATACATTTCAGAATGTAAAAGGTATTTAAAAGGGTTGACCCTCTGCTTACTGGTACATATTGATCACATATATACTGTTTTCTGATAATTAAGTCAAATTTATGCAAATTTTCAAGCAATACAATGTATTGGCAGTCAGAAATAGATAAATGTTTGAGAAAAAAACTAAAAACACTTTATCAAAGATTATCTACCTTTTCTTATAAGGTCCATCCCTCTTTAATGCTGTACATGTATTTAGATTAATGAAGAGGAGATAAAAACTATTTGTTGGTGGATGGATGGGGGTGGTGGTTGGTAATCACTGGGTTGAATACTCTTTTAATGCATTAAATGAGCATCATATGCAGTACATACACATTGCTAAAATTCAGGTTTAAAAATCTGCTTAATTATTGTATGCTGTTTTAAAGGTTTCTCTACCAAGGCTTGGCTGGCCACCAATGGATATCCAGATTCCACACCACTAGAAGGAAATGCATTACAGGATCTAATGGAAGTTCTACAACTGTCCAGGTTTAAGGAAGAAGACTGTGAAATAACAGCAGCTCCATTTGATCCTATCAACAGTAATGGCTGGTATACAGGCAAGAGCAATAAATACTTGCAGATTCCTCAGGAATTCAAAATTTATATCAGATCTTGTTTATTGGGGTGTGTACATCAAGATATAGGTGCCACATATTTGATATATAGTTAGAGAAGTGTGCCTCAGAAAAATTTTTTCTTTTACAGTCACTTTATAAAATGTCAAGGTTAAGATACATGTATCTATCTGTGTGATCATCTTGTTGCATTAACTCAGATATATATTGATCATCATATAATTTTTGCATTTAAGATGAAATGATTATGAAGAGGACATATTTGATTTTCATGATCCTTGACCAAAATAGTGCATGCACAAATAATTGGCCAAAAAAGGTTCATGTGTATTATGTTGGTGAATAAACTTAAGGGAAAATGTGTTGATTTTGGAATCATTTACCCATGCTCAGGGTCAAGAGTCTGAAAAACTGGTGTAGCCTCAAAAATTTCATCTAAGTCATACGAATTTTTATCACATAATTACAAGAGAAATCAAGAGATTTGTTGATCAGATATTTAAATTTTAAAAAGGTGAAAAGGTCAAATTAATAAGTGCAGAGTCCTGTGTAACTACTCATTTCCTTAATGAAAATTACAGTAAAAATTCAAGTTATATGTAATCAAATAAAATTTTTTAAAATGTATTTGTTTATACATTCAGAGTGTCCAGACAACCTCACACTAATTAGCCTTCCCAATATCTTGGCATGCCATATTCCTAGTGACTGTACTGGAGTGGAGTGCTGTATACCCAGTTCTACGCTAGGGAGAACCTTCCATACTTATCTGAATGTAGATCCCTGTACAGCAAAGATCACGGTCGGAATTGATAGATGGAAATTTACAGAGGTCTCCCTGGAAATCGACAAGCTCTTGTCTACAAGTAAGTCTAGTAAAAATTGAAATCTTTAACAATTATACCTGAATTCCTTTTCTTTTCTCGTTCTGGATTGCTTTCCAAATTCATATAATCTCTTAATAATTTTTCATGTTTAAAAATGGTTTTTATTTTCATATAGATATGAAAAAAAGTGTATGGTTGCAAGGAGTTGTGCGTATGGAGTAAGTTTTTTTTCCCTTCAAATTACAAAAAGAAATACAATGTACCCTTTACTTTGTGCATTTAAATTGTTCAATGTCAGACAAACATCATATTGAGTTAAATTTCTTTTGTTTTTCTAGCTTTAACATTAAGAATTTACCACACACAAATAAATATTTGATCAACATGAATATGAGTGTGTGTACAGAGAGTTCAGAAATTTGTGAAATTACCAACCAAACAATATTTAGCAATACTCTGCTGTCCAAAGGAAACTGTCAGCATGATCAACAACTGCCACCAGGTACTGTATATGTACATAAGCATTGTATAGAGGGAGGATGAAATCAAGGTTATAAAGAACATTTATTCAGTCTCTCTGCTTATGTACTGTATCTCAATAAAAATGAAACGCTAATTTTTTTTTACAAGTCGTCTAGCTCTTTGAGAGAACTTGTTTATAATTTTTCCTCAAGATATTTGATGTTTTATGTCTACATGCACTTTAGGGTTTTCATTGTTGTCCTGGAAGATTAACAATAGTTATGCCGCTAATGCCAGACTACCAGACTACCTCAAAGGAAAAGTAGACGACTCTCTGGGATTGCCTGGATATAGAAAGTCCTCCAAATGTAGCAGAAATGTGTCACCATATTGGCCAACTTATAATGGCTGGAATCATGACAGCGGTATTTTTTACTTTGCTTTAACAATACATTAACTTTGAGAATATAAAGACTTAAACTTGGTTCTTGGCTAACATTTAATAGAAAAATGCATGCAAATAGAAATTATGTATTATTTTGTTGAAAGCTTATGGATCACATTATATATTTTAGCCTGCCGAATCTCGGGACTTCCATACAACATGAAGAAGAAGACTTACTGTGTGGTGGGGCCTAGCTGTACATCTATGACATGCTGCTCTGAGGATCCAGAGATGGATACCACCTTTACTTGGTTTATTGATGTTGACTCCTGTAATCTTAAATTCACTGTAGGCATAGAAAACAGAAAACAAGAGGAATTCCTTCTAGACTTTAACTTTGGTAAGCATATGCATTATCTTTTATTCTTTTGAATGGATATTTAAACAAGTTTGTTTCAAGAAAAATAAGTTAATGTGCTTTGGTATATAGGTTTTGCAATGAAAATTGTTTCATTGATAAATAAGATGATTTTTTTTTTTTATTCTATTTGAGTTTGTTTATATTCTTTGAATAGGTGAACAGAAACATTTCAGTCTTCAAGGAGTGTATAGAATAAGGTATGGAATTAAGAATTTTCATGTTTTCTGTCCTTCATTAATTACCGAATATACTCGCCTATAAGTCGGTTTTTTTGGGAGTCAATCTCTGGTCCAAAACTCTTACTTATAGGCGAGCTATAGAAAGAATGATATTATATGAGGTCATTCCATCTTAAATACAAGCTTTTAAATACATGTACAACCTACTTATATGGCGAGTATATATGGTATATAACATTCATGAAAAATAAGTTCCTGTCTAATTTTTTTGATATTCTATAGCTACATCATCTTTGACCTAGTCAGTGATTCGCACTACATGATGAGTGTCAATATCAGTGTGTGTTACGAACCAGATAACTGCACCCTGACAGAAAACATTGTAGAAAATATGATGTTCCCTAAGCCTGTCTGTGATTTCAAGAGCAAAGATTTTGTCCTCTCAAGTAAATATATTCAATAAACTATAGGTATTTTTTAGTTTGTGTGATCCACATAAAAGTAAATGAAAAGACTTATAGATATAAGTATCTCTGCTTTGCTAGCTATACAAGTTGTATTCTTTTCAGGTTTCTCAATGTCTAGTTGGTTAGCGGAACATGCTTTTACACCTCATTCCACATTACCATTGTATGGTCAGTTAGAACTTCTAGAGGATCTAGGACTGGCTCAGTACATGAAAGACAAACTGTGTAAAGAAACAGATGACATTTACAGAAGTCACACAGATGGATGGATTAAAGGTTAGTTTTACTGTAAAAATTGAAATGCCTGTTTCAGTGAAGTGTTTAGATGGCATTCTTTGAGGGTCTATACTTTGAAGAGAGTTGATCAATGGTCATGTATTAATGCCTCGTTCCTAACTCTGTACAGATTGTCCACTCACTGTTTTGACCAGCCCCCTACCAGCTGGACTCCTGTGTCACCTACCCTCTACATGTACAGCTGTCCACTGCTGTATAACCACATACACACCACTACAGAGGTCCCTTAGCACTGTCTTAGATCTGGACCCCTGTAATCAAAGGATTTCACTGGGCATTGAAAACTTTGTTCATGAGATCTCACTCTATGACTTCCAGTTTGGTGAGAATGAAACTTATGAAACCTGGACTTTAAAAAAAGAAAGAAATTGTTTCATGGATGTTTTCAATTCATAATTTTAGTCTAAAGAAAAAAAAACTCTTTTGTTGCAGGGAAAGAGCATTATTTTTTCTTGAACAATGTCATCCGTATGCAGTTAGTTGAAGATATAATCCTACTCCTTTCATGACATTTTGTGAATGAACTATTTGTACTTGTTATAATATATTACATATTATTTTAAGACTCTTGAATATTTTTCAATTAAGGTACAAAGTGTATGACCTTAAAGCTGACAGGAAATACCAAGTGAGCCTCAACATCAGCCTTTGTCTGGAGTCTTCTGGACCCTGTGTGCTGGATACCATGCTGTTTGATAATGCTTTATTGCCAAAGAAACCCTGCAGCTTGTATACAGGATTCGTACAAAGGAGTATGTAAACCAGTTAACAAATTTTTTCATAGCTCATCTTTTTAAAGCTAAAGAGAGCTTCATGTGTCCAAGATTTGATATTATTTTAAGCAGATATATTTGCCAATAAGATAGCCATACATGAACCAATCTTTAATGGATGATGCCTCCGATTATAAATAATAAGCATAATATGCATGCAGCATTTTGAGTAGCCAGTGTAATGTTTCAGGATTAGGTACCTTCCTAAGTAATGTTGAGCTACTTTTAACCCAAATTACACATTCAATTTGTTAAAAAAGTGAGCATTTACAGATTCCACCTTCTTCAGCTGCTGCATCTAACTATAGTTTCCAGATGAGTGCCAGGTGCAAACCCGAAGCCCTTCCTTTGCCAAACTTGCATCGATGATGGATCAAAGAATGCAGGCTACCAGTCTTGCTTTGCATGTTGTAGTTGGCTTATATTTTTTATAGATGAGTGACCAAGTTTTAAGATTTTGGAGCAGATCCATTTCTTAGTTTACAAGCACTACCTCTACCCAACTTGCATTGATGGTAGGGATGCAGTTGACCATTTATCAGATGCTTTTTTTGCCAGATGAAAATGATTGTTTACTTTGTGTATCTTATTGAGTGTTAAAGTGGTATAAAACGTTATAAATAGATGACATTCATTTAGGTAAGCCATATAATTCTTTATTCTAAAATGATCACATTGTTACAGGGTGACAATTGTTACAATGATAAATTATTGTTTTTATAAACACTCCTGTCGTTAAAACTTTATAGATTTCTCACTGTCATCTTGGAAAACTGAAAACCAAATAATAACAACAGATATGAAAGCCTCAGAGATTGCTTTGTTGCAAGAGACACTTGGGATCGCTGAGTACCTGAAAGAGTCATGCTCCCGACAAGATGGCAACTACTTCCCACATAGAAATTACTGGAAGGATGGTATGTCTCAAACAAATAAACTCTCCCTTGTGGCTAATATCTGAACCACTTTGTGTTTCATCATTATCCCCAGTTGTTTAAGACATTGTATTCTTTTTAGCTGCAGCAAAGGTATGCTATTTAATAATATGCAAAGGTTTTATGTAGCATATGAAGAAAATCTAATTTGCTTCATTTCTGGAAAATAGAACATATGCATTGGTAAGAATTGGGTGATATAAATTATGTGTTACATGTATGTTGTGTTGTGAACAGTGTTAAAAACACTAGTTAATTTCAGAATGTGGTAAAGTGTCAGGAATGAGTCAGTTCACAGAATCTGACCACATCAACTGTTACCTGTCTGACACCTGTACTACTGTGTCATGCTGTGTGGAGGACTCTGTACTAAAGAGGAACATAGAGGCCAGGGTCAGCATCGATCCATGTAAATTCACCATGAAACTAGAGATAGAAAAACTGCAGTTCAACATCAGCCTGATGAACTTTACTTGGGGTATATTTAGCTTGAGAATTTCTTCAACTGTCTAATTCAGTCAATAGATATTCTAATTCTGATGTCTATGAAAGACAGATCTTGTAATTCTACTTGTGTTATATTATACAGGTGAAACAGTACAGATGGACTTTTATGGAATATATGTCGTGAGGTAAACCTTTTGCTTTTAATAAAAAGATAGAACTGTGATTAAGGAATTCACTCCAGGAATGTAAAATAATTAGGGTGGTTAAGATATGTTTGTGCTTTTGTACAGCTTCACTATTGAGAATTACTACATTGATCGGAAGTATCTGTTGAATATGAACGTCAGCCAGTGCTATGAATCTAATGGAAGTTGTTCACTGCACCTTGGTCTCTTTAAAGATTCCTTAATACCTAAAGGTGTATGTGACTGGTCCATGGATTACAACATCAAAGGTATATCGATAATATGGACACGAATCTAAAATACTGACAAAGAAGAATAAACTCATGCAGATAAGTCTATTTAAAATCAAAGTAAATGAATTTCCTTTGATTTATGTCATCAGGGTTTTCCCTGTATTCATGGAAAGTGGATAGACGTCTTCCACCCTCAGCGGGAAGCATTCCAGATGAGTATCTGTTGCAACTTCTGGATGAAACAGGTTTAGCTGGTATTACAAAGCATCCTATGTGTGATAGATCAACTGGTATCTACAATGGTGCTGTCAATGGATGGACTAGTGGTAAAACTTTTTTTACGACAGAGTTTTGTGATTATAATTACTGGTACATGTAAGGTAGATATATAACTGACAGATTGTGCTTTTTTTCTTGGACAGGCTGTGGAATGAACACTACATTACCCTTGTTGAATTCAGACCTTGGTTGTCACATGCTTCCTACATGTTCTGGAGTCCAGTGCTGTGTGAGTTCTCCAGAACTGAAAAGAAACTACGAGGTGTATTTCAGTATTGATCATTGTAGTCATAGCCTCAACATACAGATAGAAAAGGTCTTCCAGAACAAGACTCTAAATGATGTAGAATGGGGTATGTAGTCTAAATAAGTAAAGCACCCACTGTGTTCTTTGTTTTAATGGCAAAGACAATACAACTTTGACTTTTACACTGATGTAACAAACTGTTTCATTGACTTCTATTGCAGGAGTCTCTGAGGAATTTGGTGTGCTTGGAATATACAGAGTTCGGTAAGCTTATTCAACATGAAACAGTGCTATCCCTACCTAATTTATATGTTATAATTTGCTAATTAATGCTCTTTAGTGCCAGTTTTAATAATTCTTGAATTGTTCTATCAGGTACACCATTGAAGACCTGCCTAAGGAGAGATCATACCTAGTGTCACTTGAGGCTATGGACTGCTATGAAACAAGACCCCCTCAGTGTGATACTGGAACCAAATATAAAATCTTAGACAGGGTGATGCTCCCAAAAGGACTTTGCTCTTGGAATCAGGGCTTTGTGGACCCAGGTAATTGTCTTTTTTTGGAACAGAAACTTTTTAAAAGAAGAAAATTACAGGACAATGAATAAAGAATGAGAGGTGATGAATATGGAAAATAAATAGGTTTGGTAATTCCACAGACTTAATTTTTTCTCATACATCTGTAGTTCAGAATAGCATTAATAATTCTTTGCTTTTTTCACCTTTACTATTTGATTTTGATCCTTTGTAGATTTCTCTCTGAATACCTGGCTGGCAGAGAACCATATTGTCAATGTGACAGAGTTGATGCAAACAGATTACAGAGTGTCCCAGCTGATGAATGAACTGGCCATCTCCCAATATCTACACACACAGTCTTGTTCCCTGTCAAGCTATCACGTTGATGGTTGGACTTCCTGTAAGAATTCTGCAAACAGATTTATTAAGAATTTGAAATGCACTATCAGCATGTATGTTTATGGCTTCTGACTAAGGCTAAATAAAATTGATTCTGTAGTTCTTGGCTTTAGTGTGTCCCTTTTCAAGGAGCTGCAATGCAACTTTTTGTTGTAAAAAAATCAAGTCGTGTCTTGTGTCTTCAGTTTATGTTACAAATTGTAGTAATGGAGTACTATAAGAATTCTTTTGCTTCATATTCTTAATTTCAGATTGTATAAATCATCTCCATACTGCTTGATAAAATCTTCTATTTCACATATAAAGAATGATCAAATTTCTTAACTTGAATTACAGCTTGTTCAAAGACAGTGATCAAACCCAACATCTCTGGGGCAGTATGCCACCTTAAGGAGGATTGTACATCAACAGAATGTTGTGTGGAGGTTGAATACATGACTCGTTATATCAAGACCTACCTTAACATAGACCCATGTAGCTCAGAACTCCAAGTTGGCATAGAGAAATTCAGCAGGAACATTTCATTGACACAATACAAATGGGGTAAAACAGCATAATTTTCAAATATATATATCTACATGTACTAGTATATGAAATGAAGAATAATTGATAGCTTGAATCTGGAAATCTGTGTAAATGGTTTTTTATGCTAAACAATTTCTTATTCAGGTCAAGCAGAAAGGCATTGGCTGGCTGGAGTTGTAAGACTAGAGTAAGTTTAAACTGGACACTAAGATTGCTTGTATCTTTAGAGTGTGTCCTGAACTTCGTCTCTTTGTTATTTTTCCAAATTGAAAGTAATTAAAGGAAGAAGTTCAGTTAGTTGATGTATCATGATGAGAGAAGTATTTTAAACATGAAAATACATTTTTTACAAGATATTATGTAGACTTAATTTGCATTCGGAAGGATTTAAGCTCAAGTTGACACAAAGAATATCTCAGTGTTTCGGAAGGACTAAAGGTTGTGCATATTCACTAGTTAGTTACAACTTTGTACGAAAAAACTATGACATAAACCTTGAAAAAAAGGTTATACTGACCCAATTAGTATCAATTAGAAATGGTCACAGTTACAGAAGAAATAGTTTGAACTTGTTGACAATTTTGATTAAATTACACCTGGCACAAATTTTATGAAAGAAGTTTTGAATTTCCTTTAGCTTCACAATTGATGATTTCCAAGGAGAGAGGCTTTACCTTGTCAACATGAATCTAAGTCTCTGCTTTGAAGCTCATGGAGACTGTTTCAGAAGGATAGCCATATTTAGAGACACCATACTTCCAAAACAAAGATGTCCATGGGATATCAATACAGGTGAATTTATAATAAACATAATAAGATAGCATTTGCTATTTGTAAGCATGTTTGGCTTCATCAATTCATATCAATCTGTACTTTGTGATTTTTAAGGTTTCTCATTATCAAAATGGAAAAGTGATGAAAAGGTTCCAATGGGAATTCAGTTTCCAGACTGGGCAAAATACCTACTTCTTGAGCACTTAGACATAGCCCAGTATATGTATCCTCTTCCATGTAAGAGAGGGGTTGGCATGTTTTATGACTGGAATTCTTACCATAACTCTACCAATTCCACAGATGAAAGTATGAATGAAACACTGCATTCCATGTACACATCAAAAAGTAAGACAAACCTTTTGTTGCATGATTTCATATTCCTTACTGCAGTCTTGCATGATTAAAAATTTCGGTTGAGTTAAGGGTCCTCCACACACCCACAGCTTATGTTCTCATATTATTGAGCATTACTTTTAACAAGCATATCAACCTTTAAAAACTGTCCAGGGATTAAAATGTAATTTATACTGATTTTTTTAAATTATTATTTCACAAGTTTCAAGAATTTTTTCCAAAGGCGTTTTCATACCTAGCACAAAAATTTTTGTTTTACCCTTTCGTATATTTTTTAGCTCACAAAATAACCATAAAAACTTAATTTTATCGATCAACACATTTTTTACAGAAATTTATTTTATTTATAAAAAGTACATAAAGCTCATTTTCTTTTAAATACATCTCGAGAAAAATCCATAAGGATTCCTTTTGTAGAGAAGAAACATTAATGAATTAGATTACATCAAAAAATTGAATTAAAATTAATTGCACTGATGTAGAAAAAAAAATTTCAAAATCTCTGGTATCAAAGTTCCTTTTTGGAGTTATCTTTCCTGTTGCTCGGGACTCAAAAACTTCGGCAAGTCTCCGCTTACATTACGATACTATATTTAGTAATATACTGGCCACTGAACTGGACAAAAATAAAAGAGGAAAAACTAGAAATGCACGCTATTTTATCAATATTTATAAACACACAATGAGATTATGTATTATTGAAACGTACAAATTTGTGTTCCGAAATTTCAACAAGTTCAACTATCAAAAAAAGACCCTGTTGATACATGTGTAAGCCTGAAAGTGTAAATAACTTATACGTTTCTCGTCATACCCACTGGTCCTGTTGTCTAGGAATTGTTGTCTTTATTAATATAATCCCAGACGTCTGTTGTTCTTTTATTAAAAAAAAATACCGCACATCCTTTCATCGGTCACTCCGTGATCATGCCATGTGTTCATTGTTTACAAACGGTGGTAGCACTATTCGTTCATGTATTTTTTCAATAAGACCGGAAGTAAAAGTATTTTTTCTCTATATACGTCACAGGTCACATGGTGTGGAGGACCCTTAAAATGATACTGTGAATTTCAAAATAAGACAATAAGACTATCAGACAAAGTTATTATGGTTTCAAATTTTTAATTTGGCTTTTTGGAACTACTCAGCATGAAAAAACATATATATACAGAACATGAACACAGAAAACATGTCTAAACTAGTAAAATGATATAAAAACAAAGGCGGATGGCTTTGAAGAAGAGGGTCGATGGCCCTTGTTGACCGATGGTCAGAGCGAGGCCGATGGCCTTAAAAACTGAAAACTAGTCCAATGGCCTGAGTTAATAGTGGCTGATGGTCAAGGTGACCGATGGTCAAAAGTACATCTTATTTTGGGGCCGATTAATACATGTCAAAGGTCCATATACTAAGTAAGTCATTGCACTCAAACCAATTATATACCCCAAAAGGAAGGGGTCGTCCACAATTCTCTTTATTTGCTTGACCAGTATATATATTGTTAATTCCCTAAATTAATTGTATATTTTGTTAGTGTGCCCATTAGAGGTGGATTTGGTGAATCGATCGTTGGATGCCAGGTCAGCCACTCTAGTGTCCTGCTATCTCCCCTCACTGTGTACAGGGTTTCACTGCTGTGTAGATGTTCCAGACCTCAACATGTCCTTCAATGCTTATCTCTCTGTGGACCCCTGTAATTACATCTTCACTGTTGGCATCGAGAAGTTCACCTTTAACAAGTCACTGGATCACTATACTTTTGGTGAGCAAGTTCAGAGATTGAATAAAATCTGTAAATTTGGATCTGATGATTTTTTGTAACATATTGAAATGTATTAAATATGTTCTTTACATTATATTTAAAGGTGAAGATGGATTATTTTCCTTGGCTGGGATTTTGAAGATCACGTATGAAATACCTTATATCTATATTTAACATGATTTGAAGCATGAATTTCAACTTGTTATCTACAACAGAACATATGCATTCTGGATGTTTAATTGTATTTACTATTACAGATACAACCTACAAGACCTGCATAATGAGAAAGCATATCTTGCAACTGTCAAGCTCAGTGTCTGTACAGAAAGCTCTTCATGTGAAGCCAACCATACAATATTTAACAATGTACTGCTCCCAAAACAACCATGTGACTGGAACGAAGGATTTGTTAACTCAAGTATATTCTGTTTTTGTACATCTTAAAAACATTAATTATTATGTAACAACCTATTGCAGACTATTTTACATGATTTATAATTGTGTTGGACTCTCTGCAATGTTAAGAGAAAATATGTTTGTGCTTAGTTATCATTTAGCAGGTTGTTAAACTCACTTTTGAATGTTTTAGATTTCTCTGGGTCTGCTTGGATGATCAACAATGGTTACACTCCTCCTCTAAATAAGCACCAATCAGCTGAGCTGATGAGGGAAATGAAAGCCTCTCGCTACCTTATGGCCAAGTCTTGTTCACCTACAGATGAAATCTACTCAAACCTGAAAGATGGATGGAATAGTTGTAAGTAGAATAAAATTTTATTTTGAATTTGCCTTTGTTAGTTCAGTATCTTACAGGGTATAAATGAAATGCTTGCCTCTTTTAGTATGCCTGAGTGATACCAGTCTAAGAAATTTGACCTCTGACCCTGTGGTTTGTTACCTGGATTACTCCTGTAGTCTCCTGAATTGCTGTGTCAGTGTGGAGATGATTGGGAGGTCACTGAACGTCCAGATTAAACTCGATCCCTGCTCACAGAAAATGACTGTCAGTTTAGAGAGAATCAGCATAGAGGTGGACCTTCTGTCCTTTGAATTTGGTATGGGAAAATCTGAACACCTTGTTTTGTTGTAACTTTGTATATCATAACCATTTATTTCCAATAAAAAATATATCAAATGGTCGTTCATTTCAGGCGAGGTCCACACATTCAGTCTTGTTGGCATGCTGAAAATAGAGTAAGTATTCTTGAAAAAGTTAGGTTTTGAAATAAAAATAAAAATCAATGTTATGTAATTTAACTGTCCTCAATGCTTGAATGTTTTGAAAATTGAGTTGCATGTAGAAATTTTTCCTGAACTTTCTGATGAATGATTTCGTAGATTGGAACTCCATGATCTTCCATATCAGAAGAAATACCTGATAGATCTGGCTGTGAGTGTGTGCTTTGAAAGTGATGGCAGCTGTGAGATTGTTGTCCCAGTGCTGAAACACGCAGCTCTCCATAAGGCAGACTGTGATTGGTCACAGGGGCTACTAGGTAACACTGAATAAAATATTTAAAATACTGTTATTATAAATGTAACATTTCAGAAATTGAATTAAGTGGACTTTTCTCTTCAAAGGATTTTCACTCAAGAACTGGCTTGAAACTAAGGGAATAAATGCATCGTCTTCAAGTCCTTTGGAACCATATTTGGAACATCTTCTACTAGAGGATCGAGGAATAGCAAACATGTTATATGATGTACCCTGTAATAGATCTGATTCCTTTTATAATGAAACAACACCTATAAATGGATGGATAACAGGTGATTTATATGTAACCTACATGTATGCTGTGTACAGAGAAAGCTTTTAATAGAATTGCTTCAAGTAAGCATGTAAATTTCAAAAAAGTCTGAGTCAAACCTTGTGGTTCAAGTGAAAGCAATAATCTTGGTACATGTATTTGGAATGCATCTGTAACATATTTTTCTCCTCTATTATAGATTGTACTGATAGTCTACACTTACCTCCCTTGCCTGATGGAATATCATGTCACAACCCTATATCATGCAGTGCTGTGTCTTGCTGTATGGAAATAACAAAACTGAACAACAGACCTGTGGAAGTAACAGTAGAATTTGATGAATGCTCCAATTTCCTGAAAATGACCATAGAAAGAATGCCAATGACCAGATATCTACATGACTTTATATATGGTGACTGCTTTAAATAACTCTTGAGTTTTAGATCCCTAAATACAAACAAACCACATCTAGCAAATATTTGCTTGTATTCTCTGCCAAAAAGTGATCCTCATTTTAAGCAAAGGAATACTATTTCTCCTAAGTTTATATTTTAATTAATAATTGAGTGTAATCGTCATGGATTAGCAAATTTGATGGCAGGAATATTTGCAGTTTAGCAGTATACATTAATATGCTAATGAAGTATTCTTTCATTCTTTAGATATTGAACAACGATTTTCTCTGAAGGGAGTTTTTGAAGTTGTGTAAGTATACATAAAACTGCAAAATTCCTAGGGTAGCAGTTAGTATTTTGCCCGCCAAAGAGTGCATGAACTTGTCCTGTTGTCTTGTGTTAGTCTGATTGAAGAAAACCTTCATTTTAGATCTCAAAAGTTTCTTGCAACAAAATATCTCTTAAAATTCTTCAAAAATAATTGAGTTCAATGTGTATTCTTTTGATTTCCTTGACAGTATAAGTCATTTTTAAAGAGGAAGGGGGAGGGGGTTGTATGCACTTATTAGAACATTGTAGTGTGAGAAATAATCCTGAAATTTTTTAGAAGTTTCACAGCCAGATTTATTACCTGTACCTAATAAACTCAGAGATCTGAGCCTATATATTACAGATATTGCCCCCAATTTTGAAATTTCAGAAAGTTCATGTATTTATAGGAAGATTATTATAGTGTTGCATGTATGTATTATCAAGGTCCTAGTCATAATATTTTAACAAAGATATTTTGCTACAATATGTTAGGTACACAATCACTCGTGATTCACAGAGGAGACAGTACATTTTAGACCTGAAAGTGTCAGCTTGTTATGAACCAGTTATGTGTGACCAAAGTTTCACAATTTTCAATCAAACAACATTTGATATGAAGAACTGCAACTATGAGAAGGATTATTTGAACTCAAGCAAGTATTTCTGTAGAAATAGTATATTTCATTTTTGCTCAATTTTAAAGTGCTTACTTTTCACTAGTTTTTTTTTTCTCAGATTTTTCCTTAACACAATGGATGGCATCCCATTCCATTGATCGAGTAGAAAACATCAAACCCTCACAAGCCAGTGAATTGTTGCTGGAACTTGGACTAGACCATTTCCTGTCAGCTCCAGAAAAATGTTCCTTGTCAGATGGTATCTATGGATCAGCTGATATAAATGGATGGAACAATGGTAGGTGTATTATCTTTAACAGTAATACTGATTTAAACAGTATCTCGATTTGAATTCTGTTACATCCTGCTTTCATCTACAATGATACAGTCATTCTTGTCATAAAAATCAACCATTTTAAAGATTTGAATACAACTTCCAACTACACATTTTATGACTATGTATGACTTAAAATGGCCTTGATAATCATTATAATGTCTGTTTTTTTTCTCTCTTTTTTTTAAGGAATGACTCTAATTCTTGGCCAAATTATTCGATTATAACCTGGTTTGGGTCATAATTTGCGTTCCTTTTTTGAAATCAACTAATGAGAGACTAGAATACAAACAAAGTTAAATTTTTTTAAAATAAATTAAATTCATCTAATATGAATATAATAGGCATTTAAAATGAATATACCTTGCTTATGAGGAGGCTCATTACATATATTGTGAACCACCTTTGATTACAATTTTAGAGTGCATGTTGTTTCCCAATGACACTTTAACCAACATCAGTGACACTGACACAGTCCGTTGTCATGTGCCATCCTCCTGTGATAGGGTTATGTGTTGTGTGTACATACAGCCCGTCCAGAGACATGCACAGATGGAGGTCATCATAGACATGTGTACCTATGATATGGAAGGCGTGATCGACAATCTTAAAGTACCATACAGCATTTTCAACCGAGACTGGGGTATTATACTCCTTCATTGTACTCACTATATATACTTAAGTTAGAAATTAGTGGGAAAAATAATTGAATGTTTCACTGTTAGAAAAGGATCACAATTTTCAAATTCCTGATTTCAGGTAAAAAGGAAGAAATTAGCATTCATGGTGTTGTCAGATGGGGGTAAGTCATGGATTCATATTGTTCCACATTTAGGTTTAAAAAATATTACAAGCATACATTATTACTTGTATACACTTATTAGACTTTAGGGCATCATGTAAATGACATTTATATCTTAACAATTACAGCTACCATGTGACTCCAGTTGGACCTATGAAGAAGTTTAAAGTGGACGGAGAAGTGAAACTTTGTTTTGAGAAGGGGCTATGTGATACAAATCTGACTTTCACAGATCTACCCCTCCATTATAAAAATTGTAATGGATCTAATGGAGACATGCCTTTCCAAGGTATAATTGTTTTTTTTCTTATGAATCCTCTATTTAAATGTTTAGTATTTATTTTTAGGAACTTCTTACCTTTATTTATCAATGATGTTTTTAGGTGTGAGTTATGATTTCTGGAAAGAAACACAATGTGCAGCAACAACTTTTAACCAAAGAGGTATGACAGAACTACAGGAACAAAATAATGAGATATTGTTTGAATTAGATTTATGAATATAATGTTTGTATAATATGGTTACAGTTAACATGCTCTTAATGAACACCCCTTTACAGCAAAGTGATTTTCTTTGGAATATACCCTGGTATTATGAACTTTACAAATCAGATATATTTATATAGCGGTTTACATTCTATATTGAAACAAAATTGATCATTAATGGCACTTTGTTGTATGCGTATGGCATTAACACCCAATACACAAGATTACGGGAAAGAATATTGAAAATGATGTTAAGTAATTTAATGTTGAAGACGGTTACCTTGAAGACAGTTACTGCATCAACCTAATTATGATTTTTTTTAATTGTAAAGCATGTGGAGTAAACACAATTGAAAATGTACCTCTTGATGGCCAAAGTCACTGTCAGTACCTACCAGAATGTAATGGAATAGAGTGCTGCTTTGACAATGCTTTTTACCTGGGAAATAGAAGTGTTTACTTCATGCTGAGAATGGATTGTACAAATCTGGAGGTCCAGATAGAATCAAAGAAGATGGTCAAATCACTATCAGCACTGAGTAATGGTAAGAACATAAATTCAAATAGGAACAAATTTTGTGAGAATCAAAACTGTTCTTATCTATTCAATACTATTGAATACTGGACAAATAAAATTAACTACTGTCAGAATGTTTCCCTGTATTTCTGCTGTCTCTCTCATTTCAGTTTATACATGTATCGTCATGTACCCTAAATTCGTCCGTACCCTAAATTCGTCCCCAAACTTCTCGAGACCAGCACGTTTCGAACTTTGTATCGATGACGTCATTTTTAGTTGTTATGACTAGTGAACACAATGATGCAACTTTTTCTGCAATTATTTTTCAGAATTTGCGGTTTAAACTAGTATTAAACTTAAATAAAATAAAAATACTTAAAATATCTGATTTTTCCTTAGGTCCATTTTTTATTGAAAGTGTACACGGCAGTTACATTCCACAAAATTACTTCCAGATCAAATATTCCTTCATTTTATTATTTTATTCCTGTCAGTGTATTGAATTATGTGCATGGGCTTTTAATTTAAGAATTTGATAAAAAGAAATCAACGCTCAAAAATCATAAGGATCCTTTACACTGTCCACCTACGATATTACGTTACCTGTGTTTGGTTGACGTACTATGCGGCCATGCAGATATCCGTAATTATTTCAGGGAAAAAATCTAAGTCATCACTGCAAATGATAGTCTCCACAAAAATCAAAGATTTTAACAGTCACTTTAACTAACAGCTGTGAATGCTTCCAACAATAGAAATTCTGTTGGTACTACAAATTAAAACAATTTATACTGTGCTGCTGATTTTCCCTTTTCTTGTGTGTGTTTTGTTTTTATGAAGTTTTATATAATCGAGATTTTTTCTATACAGGAATATGTTATTGAGACGGTTTCAATAAAACCAAATACATTATATCAAAAATATTTCCCATACATAAAAATTTATTATACCACCCCATTTAAAAAAATCAATCTTTCAACATGACCAAGCATTGATGATCATATTGTTTGAATAGATCTACTTTTGACCTTGTCCAGTCGCCAGTCCTCATCAATCCCCCCCCCCCCAT
>PRKT01000178.1:643973-695871 GCA_003671525.1 Saccostrea glomerata | reverse complement strand
ACTACGGTTGTATTATTGCGCGGTAAATTTGAACTAATAAAAACAACACAATTTTACATCCCCAGTTGTTTAATTATTTTAAAATTAAATTATAAGGAATGACTCTAATTCTTGGCCAGATTATCGAGTATAATATGGTTTGGGTCAGTTTACGCTTTTTTATAATCCGCTTCGCGGATTATAAAGCGTAAACTGACCCAAACCATATTATACTCGATAATCTGGCCAAGAATTAGAGTCATTCCTTAATTGTGGTTTTGTAGATATAGAGATAGTTTGCGAACTTTTTGATCACCCCTCGTATATGAATTCATGAACAAAAATAAATCCTCTACAGAAATTTTCAAAACCCAAGCAGTTATAAGTCCGAGTCCTGATATTAATATTAAATATGTTTAAGAAATGTGTAGAAAAGGACCTTAAATATTTATATATAAAATAAGAAACATGAACTTTAAAAAAACGCAAAGAAGCAAAAGGTTTGTTTACATGTTGGTGAACGTCCCTCTCGAGAATTTTTACTCGTATAGAGACGTCACCACTTGTCTGCAAATCTTGTCCTATACAGTAAAACTCGTTTAGTACGAAAACGGATATAGCGAATTCACGGATATAACGAAGTTCTTCTGGGTCCCCGGCAAAATTCTTAACAAATCTTTGTAAAATTTTACGGTTATAACGAACTCTGATATAACGAATTTACGGATATAGCGAACAGATTTTGAGTCCCGTTGAGGCTAAATATAATGAAATTTACATCTTTTATAACGAACTTTCAAACATTTCAAAAATTGATGATTTGAACTGACTTTATTAGCTCTACTGGTCAGAGACCAGAAGAGCTTATGCAATAGTAATGCGTCCGTCGTCTGTCCGTCTGTCTGTCTGTCCGCCTGTAAACAATTTTTCAAAATGCTACTCCTTCTAAAGTTTTGTTCTGATTTCAATATAACTTCACACACAAGTAGACTACACTAAGATACATAGTTCTGTTTATCGGTTTTTAATTTCGATGAACGGTGTTACTGTGGTTACTAAAAATAGAAATTTCTGTGAAATACTTTCAAAAAGCTACTCCAAATACAGTTGCCATGGTAACTGAAATTGAAAATTCTGTTAAATTTTATTTAAAAAGGCTACTCCCACAGTTGTATTCTTATTTTAATCTTGCCACAAAAAAAGACAATCAAGGATCATTATTCTATTTATTGCTTTTGTTTAAAAAGTTTATATCCCAACTGCTGCTTTTCTCTTCCTTTATTATAAGTACAAACCAGTAGAGCTACAGTCTCGACAGAGACTTCTTGTTTTTCTTTAAGCATTTGTTTATAAATTCAATTCATATTAAAACCTTAGTTATCGAAGGTATATTTTGTAATATTTGTTTTCCTAACATATTTGGTAAGAATACTTGATAGATAACATGCATATTGCAAATTCGTTATATGTGGTTATATGAATTCGTTATACGGATAATTATAATGAATTACGGATATAGCGAATTAAATTCACAGGTCCCCAGGACTTCGCTATAACCGAGTTTTACTGTACTCGGCATTTATGACCATTGAACAGTGAGGGATCTTTTTCGTGCCAGCTACTGCGACACGGGGCCTAGGCTTATAAGGTCTCATCCGAAGGACCGGTATCCACGTCCAACAGTTGGATTCGAACCCGAGATCGAGACGTAACATTTAACACATGTATAAAGCAAAACTGAAAATAAAATACAGTGTTTTAAACAACGGTAACATTTTGACTAAAAAGTTTATCGTATCGTTTAAGTCTTTGATTAGTGTAAGCTTATTACCAGGTTGTTTGTTCTAATATTTAGGATCTATGTATGTAGTTCAAAAGAAGTGGTACTTGTATCATCATTGATTTGGTTTTCACTGTTCTGACCTATTTTCAGGACTGTTGCATTACATCGCCTCGATGCCGGCTTCCAGGAATGTTGACCATTGTTAAAGATTATTGTAAATCCTTGGAAATTACACTTTTTGTCCTTGAATTCCAATAACATGTAAAAAAGAAAACCCGGTGCCCTAAATACAGTCATATCTAACTTCAATAAAACAAATATTTATCACTTCATCAATATTTTCAACCCAAGTTCAAAGTAATTTGTGAAAATGACAATTTCGATATGGTGATCTTCCGTAATTTTAGAGTACTGATATCAGATATTATATAATCAAGGTCATGTTTAACACAATTAATTCCCATGAACATTTGTAAATAAAGTTTAGTTAACTGATTAAGTGAAACATTACTAGAACAATTATAGTTTGATGTTGATATCATGAAATCTGCCCTACCCGAATAATTGTGAACCTTTCATTGGCGTAACAGTAATTTATAATTCTCTCTAAGTCGTCATTTGTTTGATAGATCATTTCGTATTCATTTATAAACAAAATAAAATATTTATATTCTGCAATATCGACACAAGATTTAACGAAATTGTTAGCAATTCACAAGTAAGATTTGTGTAAAAGGACTTTAAATTCAGAAATGGAAAATTGGATTTTGCTTGAACTTTCAAGAAACGTATAGAACACGATGCATAAAATACAACAAACCACTCAGATTGATGGTCACCCCTAACCGAACTACCAACAATATTGAATGTATGAAATTATGTAAATTTATTTTTGAGGCGGTGCTAATTAATTTTTTTCAGACTTTGCATGAAACATGTAACTAATAAAAAATATATGGTAATAAAATGTTCAGCAAAAACTTGGATGATGATCGTAAGCTGAGGACCGGTGTTCGTGCGTGCTTTGACATGCAGGGGTCTGACATTGACTTAACGGCCATATGATAGAGAATCTTGGATTAAAACTTTATTAAACAGATTATCAGATTAGTAGGTTTTTAATACATCTGCTCTGATTCGGCATTGAATTTATTTGTTTTATGCACCTTTATACGTTTATTTGATCATGCATTTTGATAAATTCTCTGCATCGTGTCAGATGCCCTGTGCATATGTTTAATATTGATTTTTATCCGACTAAAGTGTGGGAAAATAATTCAATATTAAAATAAAAACTTCTCAAGACAGGAGGGTCTTTTTTCGATATGATATATTATATATATATTATAATCAATTTATACTTATGAATTTATTTTACAAATATTTACAAGGTGTCACCACAAATAAAGTTCTTGTCACAGTTAAGCAAGTGCATTAAATCTTTTCACAACTACTTCAGGCAATTAGGCAAAGACATAAAATACGTGTCACATTTAATGCCTTAAATCCTTGTCACGGTTACAATAATGTCTAAATCCTGTCACAGTAACAACAATGCCTCTAATCTTGTCACAGTTACAATAAGTACAAGTACCTTAAATTCATTTAATGTCTACAGTGTTTAGCTCACCTGAGCCGAAGGCTCAAGCATTGTCTGTTGTCGTCGATAACTTTTCACATTTTCATCTTCTTCTTAAGAACTATTGGACCTATTTCAATCAAACTTGGCACAAAGTATCCTTGGGTAAAGGGAATTCAAGTTTGTTCAAATGAAGGGCCACACCCTTATTCGAGGGGAGATAATTCAGAAATAGTGAAAATTTAGTATTATGTTTTAAAAACCTTCTCGAGAACCACTGTGCCAGGAAAGATGAAGGTTATAGGGAAGCATCATCAGGTAGTGTAGATTCAAGTTTGTTCCGGGGGTAGGGCGGGGCCTAAATGGCCGGTCAAAGTTTTACATAGAAACATATGGGGAAAATCTTTAAAAAATCTTCTTCTCAAGAATAGCAAAGGCATGAATGATCATATTTATATGGAAGCATCCTCATGTAGTGTAGATTCAAGTTTGTTAAAATCATGAGCCACGAGGTAAGGTTGGGGCCACAATGGCCGGTCAAAGTTTTACAAAGAAACATTTGGGGAAATTCTTTAAAATCTTTTTCTCAAGAATAGCAAAGGCATGAATGATCATATTTTTATGGAAGCATTCTCAGGTAGTGTAGATTCAAGTTTGTTCAACTCATGACCCCCGGGGGTAGAGCGGGGTCACAATGACCGATTAAAGTTTTACATAGAAATATATAGGAAAATTCTTTTAAAATCTTCTACTCAAGAATGACAAAGCCATAATTCATCATATTTATATGGAAACATGCTCAGGTAGTGTAGATTCAAGTTTGTTCAAATCATGACTCCCCGGGGGTAGGGAGGGGCCAAAATGGCGGACCAAAGTTTTACATAGAAATATATAGGAAAATTCTTTAAAAATCATTTTCTAAAAAATAGCAAATCCATGATTGGTCATGGGACTACTTTTGGATTTAAACTTTACAATAAAAAGCCATTTTCTACTTTTTCCTACCCGTAGTGCTAAGGTGAGCGATGTGGCCCATGGGCCTCTTGTTACAGTATTCTTTAATGGGCAAAATTATTTGGGGGTAGGGGTGGGGGTTGGGGTTGGCATGGCCTCCCCCCCCCCCCCCCCCCCCCCCACCCCTTCAGCCATAGAAACTATCAAATACTTCAGTTTTGTATTCAATTATGTTCAATAGTTATTACAAATAGAATTAAATCGCATTTTAAAAAATACAATTGAAGAAAAAAATGATATTAAAATATTCTCTTTTTTGTTTTAATTTCATTATTTTCTATATTTTAAATAAGTAAAAACTTGAGAATACATTATATATACATTTTATATTCTATTTGGTTCCATTCGAGTTTCCATTTGGGTTTCATTTGGGTAAATCGACGCACCCGGGAAAATTAGTGTCTGATTCCTTTTTTTGTATGGCTAAAATTGAAGTTATGTTGTCTAATTTACTGTAAAATTGCTCAACATCGATGTCAGCAATTCAAATTTTAAAAAATGGAGTCCCTGGATCTGAATATTTATGTAAATTTTATTCATACATGTAGGATTTGGCTCTGATGCATACTATGGTGTGAGATTTACTGTTGGTGCCAAGATCATGGAAATGAAGGGGTATGTAAAAGTAGAGCCCTATGGTGGTGTGAGTGTTTATGGAGAAATGGGTATTGGTTTCCTCCTCTATGGTAAACTGAAACTTGTGGGTCAAATCATGGACACAGGATTCCCAACAACTGCTGAGATTACATTCAACAAATTTCCTCTGGATGTAAAGTAAGTTTTGTCCATAGATAATCTTATTAATGCTTATGCATCAAAATTAAAACAGTCATAACAAACATATACTAAGAATGGAAACCTTAAAATACTTTGAAAGCACTTTCTATTGAAAAATCTTTTTTTTTTACAATTCAGTCTTCAAATGTACCTGAGACTTACACCAATCAAGCTGGCTCTGTATGCACAAGTTACCTTAGAGGTGAACCTTTTGTTTGTAAAAATAAAGAAAGTTCTGTTCGAAAAGAAGCTGTGGCATTATGAAGCTCCAACCATAAAGAAAAAACTCATAGATAATCACAAGCCAGAGGAAGACAAAACTCCACCAACAATTAAATCGGTAAGAATAAATTCCTGGTGTAGTGTTGTTAGAGCACATACATGAATTAAATAGCAAGGTTATGTAGCACATCTTTAAACTAGTGCTAATTGTAACGGGGACCGTTACAGATGTTCCCCAAACGCTCCCCAACGCCGTTTTGGTGCCATATTCCCTGTAAGCTTCATTAAATAAGACAAACTCTATGCATTTGAGACTTTAAAACATTTACCCAAAAGTGTACCAAGTTCATTCAAATTTGAGCATTGCACGCGTGCGCATGTGCGTAATGACCATATCATCTTGTCTACACAATATTAAAGTATTTAATCCAAAAGTATTAAAAAATACGCTCATTCAAGTGTATTTTTTATTTTACTCCTTTCACATGCACGCACGTGCATACATGAGCATGGTGACCACTTCTTCTTGTAGAGGTCCAATACATCTATCTATGTTCTAAATCCCACCCCGTTTGGTTGAAAACCAACGGAGTTATAGCTGTTTAAAGTTTCAGCCAATCAGATTGCAGCGCACGTACACGCACGTGTATGCATGTGCATAGTAACCATACCTTGTTGTAGAAGTCTATTATACCGGGTATCTATCTATGTTCCAAATCCCATCCTGTTTGGTTGAAAACCAAGGGAGTTATAGTTATTTAAAGTTTAAGCCAATCAGATTGCAGTGCACGTGCATGCTTGTGTTTTCATGATAATTGCAATACATCATGTTGTATGATATCCTATTGCATGGCTATGTTCAAAATTTCAAAGGATTTTGTCAAAAAACAAGAAAGATATTGAGACTTTAGTTTCAGCCAATCAGTGCAAAGCGCACTTGCATGCGCGTGAGATCTTGCTATTTTGACCATGTCATATTGTCTATGCTACTAATATATCCTAATATTTTGAGTTTCAAAGCATTTCATCAAAAAGGTAAAAAGTTATGCCTATATCAATTAAATCGGTCATTTCACGTGTTGCATGTGCATGCTCTTGCAAGCACGTGCGCACAAAATGACCTTCGTTCCGCAAATCTAAATAACATGTCTACTGACCCTAAAAAGGTTTTACCTAAGTCGGATGTGTATTTTTAAACATCACTCCCGGTCAAAAAAGTACCCAGGAAGAAGAAGAAGAAGAAAAATAATAATAAGAAGAAACAGAGTAAAAACAATATGTTCCCCAACTTCGTTTGGGGAACATAATAAAATTATCACTGTGACACCAAAGTAATTGGGAATATCAATTAATTCTCTATGAATTAATCAGTTTTCAATTTTTTTAAATACTTACCATAGGGTAGTGTGAGAAATAAATGTATTTTGAGACAATTTACCATGTGCACTTGATAATTACTATCATTTAAAAAAAATACAAGTTTTTACATAAATATATGGCTGTCTGATATGTTTTCAAAAGATTCAATTTGATATCAATAAATTATTTTCAAATTTTTAATTTAAACTTTTTTTTAAACAATAGGCCCCTGGAAGTCCCCCAGGATCAGGAGGGGCATGCACTGTAGTCCAGTCCCCAGGTCGTGACTTCACTGAGCCCGAGTTTAGAATTAGGCTGGATGCAGAGGATGATCGTAGTAATGTGATCCTGACACTGGACATTGGCACTGTCCCTGGTGGTTCAGATGTTATCCGTAGAAAGGAACTGGGAGGATTTTCTACTGCTTTGACAGAAGTGGGTATTTCAAGATATCATGAAAAAAATATGTTAATCATTTGGAATACTGTACTGTTGATTTTCGTTATCTCAACTTTTTTTTCCAAATAATTTTTCTTCAGTGTATTTTAACCCTGATATCTTGAGTCTTCAGATATCCGTAAGTTTTTTCTCTGTCTAGTTAAAGATATTAACAAGATTTGACTGTACTTACATGTTTTCCAAAGTATAGGAATTACATAGTTATTGACCAGTTTGCATACTTTTAACATGCAGTATTTAATTTTAAAGCAGTGACATGTATTGGACTGGTTTAAGAATGTAAATTTCTCTAACAGATTCTGAGCCCTTCTGGAGTACCTCTGTATTTCACTGTACACGTGGCCAATGAAGCAGGTGTGAGTGTACCTGCCACCTGTCAGTTGGAGACCTTTGATATGACCATTCCTGGAGGGAGAATGTCAGAAGCCTTCAGATCGACCAGTAACCCCCGTGTGATGAAGGGACTGGTCACTGTGTATGAGGACTCCCCCATAACCCAGGTTTTGGTGGCTGTGGGGTACGGCAGGGATATCTGGGGAGAGCAGATTGTCAAGTGGAATCAAACCAGCATTGCAGCAAATACGGTCAACTATGATGTGGGTCAGTACTATTATGGAAATATTAAGGACCCTTTAAGAATTTGTGGGTGCATTATACATGTACTATGAGTATTCACTCATCTGTCCATCAGTCTCTTTATCCACAGTTTATTTAAAGTTATGCTAAAGCAAGTAGTAAGACACATTTGATGAACAATAAAACATTGCTAAATTCTAAATTGTGTATTAAGTTTGCAATACTATGCATACGCTCATTTAGTATAAACTTGTATGTAAATAATCCTTTACAGGTGATGACCCATTGAATGAGAAAGTCATGAGTGTTTTCTCCACTAGTAAATCTGGTCGTCTGACTGGCAGAGGGGTTTTATATAAAGAGTATGATAAAATATCTACCCCAGGACAGTGTGCAGCATACTGCAATCACCTGCATGCAACAAAGTGCCTTAGCTTCAATTACGACTTTGGTAGTGGTCACTGTGAGCTGCTGGAAGCTATAGAAGGGCATGATTACAAATTAGCCAAGGTAAAAAAAATAGTTTTGTAAGTGTAAATCTAGTTTCATTTGCTATCATATATTAGTTAAAGAATTTATTTTACAAGTTTATTAAATACAATTGAGATTTTGTATTTCTCATTTAGGATGGACTTTACACACATTTTGAAAAACTTGGAGTTGGATCAAACAGACAGTTTGAATTCAACAATTTAAAGCTGCCACATAATAAGATTTTCTACTTCAATGTCAAAGTAAAAAATGCACTAGGGTTTCAGAATATTTTGTCATCAAGATCAATCATCACTGATTTTACACCCCCTGATCCTACTATATGTAAGTACAAATACATGTATCTTCTTAAATATTCAGTGATACACTCTAGTGACTCTACAGTCCTTTCTAAATTGTAGATTTCGTCTCTGTAGTTTTACAGCATGTTTCATTCATTCCTTTTTGTAACAGACCAGATAAACGTGACGAGTGATGTGCTAGAGGTGTCCCCTTGTCTGGACCTCATTCCTAATGACAGACAGGACTGGGAGAGACACTGTGTTGGGGTAGATCCCTCCAGAAGGAACCACCGCATCGTCATAGATGGAGAGGGATCAGACACTGTATACAATGGACACGAGTTCAAGACTGACCTGAAGTACACCAGGGCCAACCGATACATCTCGGGTAAATCTGTCACAAAATTTAAAGACTTGTGATTCATACATTTTAAGGAGTGAGCAGTATTGGTGAACAATCTATTAAGCATGTCATAGAAGCTAATTAGAATGAAATAGTGAGTAGCATGATGGAGAAAAACATTTATTATCATGCTTAACAGCATATTTTGGCTGCCTTTTATGGTTTGTAATAATAAACTGACAAGAAATTTTGTAATTTACATTTGTTAATCTTTTTTTCCAGCTAACTGGGATGGTATTTATGACAATGAGACAGGATTGCTTGGTTACTCTGTGACAGCTGGAGAGAAAATTTGTGAAGAGAAAATCAAGGCCCACCATGATCCTCATGCTCATCTGTTTGATGAATCCCAGTGGACAAACAGTGTGATGATGACTCCATTGGAAGCTCCTTACACCATTCTACCAGGTTACTTTTATTTAATTTTTTAGCTCACCTGAGCCGAAGGCTCAAGTGAGCTTTTCTGATCACATTTTGTCCGTCGTCCGTCTAGCTGTCTGTCTGTCTGTCTAGCTGTCCGTCAGTAAACTTTCCACACTTTGGACTTCTTCTCAAGAACCACTGGGCCAATTTTGACCAAACTTAGTACAAAGCATCCTTGGGTGAAGGGGAATTTAAATTGTTAAAATAAAGGGCCAAGTCCCTTCACAAGGGGAGATAATCAAGAAAAGACAAAAATAGGATGGGGTCATTAAAAAATCTTCTTCTCAAGAACCACTGGGTCATTAAAGCTGAAACTTATGTGGAAGCATCCTAGGGTAGTGTAGATTCTAAATTGGGGAATCAAAGTTTTACATAGAAATATACTCACCGTCAATAGAAACGCAACACCCTAATTTTAGGGGTGAAAATTATATACGGGATATAACTATGTACCAAAAAAGTTAGGACATCTTTTACTTTGCCAAATCAGTTATTTAACGGTTGATTGATTTTCATTCCATTACCGGAAGTTGATTTTTAGCCCCCTGAACAGAAATCAAAAATTAGCATTTTTAATAAAATTATTGACAATATTTTGGGTTTTCAAGCTTTTGTACCTGTTAATTATAAGTCTTGTACTAAAAATCTGGAAAAAATATCCTTTTTTCTTTTCCGGATGTGATGCCTGTATTTCCTCAAAGTAACTGAAAGCACGCATTTTCATTGCTTATGTTGGAAATTTTCAAAATAAAGAAAAGGGAGAACTCCAGATGCAAATATACACTACATAACGACTTTTCGGGCTCATGTGTTTTAAAAGCATGAATGACAGTTCCTTGACCGGAAGTCCAAGGGTTACTACACTACGCCAAGTTAGAGAAAATTCGACCTCAGTATCTGAAAAACAGGCATTTAAAAAAGGACAAGAATATTTATTTTGCTCAGATTAAGACATTAATAAACTTAATGCATGGTAGAATTCGGGCTGCTTATGTTGTACTTGGCGGACTAGCACGTTTTAATTGAATGGTCGGAAGGGGGGATGTTTTAAAAGATATGTGTTACTTTATAAGGTTTAAAGATAAGATTAAGAATGAATACATAAATGTAAAAAGTAAATTTACAAAACAATGATACTTCCTTTAAACTTTAACACGCATTCTCTGTAAGCACCAAAAAATCTTGGAAACAACATGTCTCGGATTTTGATGAAATTTTCACCATAGGTGTGTCTTGATACAAAACTAGTTAATGTGGTGTCGGAAGTTCCACACGTGCACTTGGTTGCCATGGAGACGGATCCATTGAATTCGGCCATTTTTGGCCCATTTTGACTAAATGAAAACATGAAAATTGAGGAAATGTAAATGAATATTTATCGGTATCTAATACACTCTAACAAAAATCATTGGATCATTTGATAACATGACCTTTTAAGGTACACAGAGCATATAATCGTTTATTCTAGAAATATTCTTCCTGTAAGAAAAAGGTCATGCAAAATGACATGGTTTCTAAAAATTTGAAAAATGGGAAAATTGGAAATTTTTGTGATCTTTGGGGCTAAATAAGAAAAATTGTCCGCGGAAATTTCCCAAATCTTATGTGTGTAATTATACCTGGGAATAAGTAGTGTCATTTCATGAAAAAACATAAGTGGGCTTTTGCTCCTATTTTTAGTAACATGTATCTATAAATAGATATATGTTAGAAAAATGTGAAAATTCAAATTTTGGCAAAGTTTTAATTGTCATTACTGCATAATTAGAACGTATGTTGTAAAATTTGAAATTTTGATGACAAGAGCTGGACATCACTAGCTGGTATGGATAACGGTTGAGGGGAATTCCCATTTCTATTTTTAGTAACAGGTGGCTAAATATGGATATGTCTCTGAATATTAGGAAAAATGGCATTTTTGTTCTAATTGGAAGCTTCATATAAAAAATCCTTACAAATATTAAGCTTTCTACAATATGCTTTCAGAATGTACACATGTTTGTTCAAAAAATACTACAATATTGAGGATGGACTCTTGTTTCATTTTATGGCAACAATGGTCTAAAAATAGATTACTCGAATAATTAAGAAAATGTAGATTATTGCACCTTTTCAGGCAATTTTTAGATGTAGTTGCTGCATAAATAGGAAATATTTTGTAAAGATTTAGATGTAAATGACAAGATCTGGACACCACTAGCTCGTATGGATAATTGTTGAAGGGAATTCCCATTTCTATTTTTAGTATCAGGTGCCTAAATATAGATATGTCTCTGAATATTAGGAAAAATGGCATTTTTGTTCTAATAGGAAGCTTCATATAAAAAGTCCTAACAAATATTAAGCTTTCTGTAATATTTTTACAGAATGTACATTTGTTTGTACAATAATTGCCACAATATTGAGGATGAACTCTTGTTTCATTTCATATTAACAATGGTCTAAAAATAGATTACTCGAATAATTGAGAAAATGTAGATTATTGCACCTTTTCAGGCACTTTTCAGATGTAGTTGCTGCATAAATAGGAAATATTTTGTAAAATTTTAGATGTAAATAACAACATCTGGACACCACTAGCTGGTATGGATAATTGTTGATGGAAAGAAAAATTGTCCGCGGAAATTTCCCAAATCTTATGAGTGTAATTATACCTGGGAATAAGTAGTGTCATTTCATGAAAAAACATAAGTGGGCTTTTGCTCCTATTTTTAGTAACATGTATCTATAAATAGATATATTTTAGAAAAATGTGAAAATTCAAATTTTGGCAAAGTTTTAATTGTCATTACTGCATAATTAGAACGTGTGTTGTTAAATTTGAAATTTTGATGACAAGAGCTGGACATCACTAGCTGGTATGGATAACGGTTGAGGGGAATTTCCATTTCTATTTTTAGTAACAAGTGGCTAAATATAGATATGTCTCTGAATATTAGGAAAAATGGCATTTTTGTTCTAATTGGAAGCTTCATATAAAAAGTCCTAACAAATATTAAGCTTTCTACAATATGCTTTCAGAATGTACATGTGTTTGTTCAAAAATTGCTACAATATTGAGGATGAACTCTTGTTTCATTTTATGGCAACGATGGTCTAAAAAATGATTACTCGAATAATTGAGAAAATGTAGATTATTGCACCTTTTCCGGCAATTTTTAGATGTAGTTGCTGCATAATTAGGAAATATTTTGTAAAATTTTAGATGTTAAGGACAAGATCTGGATACCACTAGCTGGTACGGATAGTTGTTGATGGGATTTCCCCTTTCTATATTTAGTATCAGGTGGCTAAATATAGATATGTCTGAATATTATGAAAAATGGCATTTTTGTTCTAATTGGAAGCTTCATATACAAAGTCCTAACAAATATTAAGCTTTCTACAATATGCTTTCAGAATGTACATGTGTTTGTACAAAAATTGCTACAATATTGAGGATGGAGTCTTGTTTGATTTTATGGCAATAATGGTCTAAAATTAGATTACTCGAATAATTGAGAAAATGTAGATTATTGCACCTTTTCAGGCACTTTAAGATGTAGTTGCTGCAATATCAGAAAATATTTTGTAAAATGTTAGATGTTATTGACAAGATCTGGATACGACTAGCTGGTATGGATAATAGTTGAGGGAAATTCCCATTTCTATTTTTAGTATCAGGTGGCTTAATATAGATATGTCTGAATATTAGGAAAAAGGGCATTTTTGTTCTAATTGGAAGCTTCATATAAAAAGTCCTAACAAATATAAAGCTTTCTACAATATGCTTTCAGAATGTACATGTGTTTGTACAATAATTGCCACAATATTGAGGATGAACTCTTGTTTCATTTCATATCAACAATGGTCTAAAAATAGATTATTCGAATAATGGAGAAAAATGTAGATTACTGCACCTTTTTAAGCACTTTAAAGATGCCATTGCTGCTTAATTAAGAAGTATATTGTAAAATTTGAGATGTTAATGGCAATAGCTTGACACCTATAGCAGGTGTGGACAATGGTTGAAGGGGTTTCCCATTTCTATTTTTAGTATCACGTGGCGTAATATTGATATGAAGTACTCTAAATATTATGGAAAATTGGAAGTTTTATGCTAATTTGAATCTTCGTACAAAATTTCTTTATGAATATAATGCTTTCTACAATATGCCTACAGAATAAACACTTGTTTGTACAATAATGGCTACAATATTGAGGATGAACTCTTGTTTCTTTTTAAAGCAACAATGGACTAAAAATAGATTCCTGGAATAATCGAGAAAATGTAGATTATACACTTTTTCTGGCACTTTTTAGATGTCATAGATGCATAATTAGGAAGTATATTGTAAAATTTGAGATGTTAATGACAGTAGCTGGCCACAACTAGCTAGTGTGGACAAAAGTTGAGGGGGAGGGGGGGGTCCTATTACTATTTTTAGAATCACGTGGCGAAATATCGATATTTAGGCCATTTATAGGAAAACTTTAAAAATCTTTTCAATTGTTCTGTAAAATAAATTGTGATTGTCCTAATTCTAGTCTTTGACAATGTACCTGTATTTTCATCTAACAAGTTTATTTTGTCCAAAGACTTTTAATTTTTTTAGACGAAGACTAAAAGAGCGTATTCTATATGGCAGTTTCTGTGGTCTGCATTTTTTGTTGTTGATAGTCAACATATTTCAAGAACCTTTTGTCACAGAGTATCTAAGGATTTTCGTGAATAAATGTACCAAACATAGGGATTTTCTCTTGAAACAAGAGGAGATACTAGGGAATCTAATGTCTTATAACAAGACCTTGTCAAAATGCCATTTCACTGATCTGTTACATGGTTACTCTCATGACTGTTGATGCCCTCTGGTCTCTTTTATAAGAAGGTACTGTTTGAGCTTTATTGTGCCCTAAAAATTTTCTTTAAAAATTTTGAAATTGGATTTAACAATCATTGAGTAGATGAATATGATAGATCATTAAAGAATTTGACACGATAGGGGGTCGTTCAGAAGATATGACATCATTTGGTACACTTTTAAGTTTAATGCAGAAAAGCCTCAAAATGACTCATTTCTGTGCTGATCTAATAGCCACCGTTGCCCTCTTTAATTTTGGGATATATTATGTAAACTGCTATGAAAAATCACATCGGTTATCTCAAAATCTCTCTTGGCGAGAGTGGCAGAGTATGTCTTCTGAAAGAAAATATTCCACTGAAAATTGATGTCTTCTGCAACTTTTTAAGAAAATACGGGAAAATACACAAGTTAATGACGTCACAATTAGCATTTAGGAGGTCATATAAGAAGAACGATTTGTGTATATTTACTGCAGGGAATTATTATGATTCAGAAAGAGTAAATTTTGATTGCTTATATCACTTTCATATTTTAGAAAAATATACGGCTTTAAATATTTTGTATTGAAACTGTACCTTGTTTTTTGTTTCTATAAATAGAACTGGAAGTACTCATTGATTTTGCATATATCAAATATAAGTAGAACTGAAAATCATCATTGTTTTTTATGCTTGTTAGTTAACGGTACCTACCGATATTACATATATTTTATACTTATCAGTCACATGATTATTTTACTAGGAAAACTTGATTATATTCATGACATATTGAACATGTTGAATACAGCAGTATACTGTATACAGGAAAAATTTCGCCCCCATTTTATTTTTCGCCCTTTTCGTCCTCTTCTTGATTGGGCAAATCTAAAACGGGGCGAACTAAACAGCATAAATTCTTAAACATAACTATGACTGGGTGAATTTAAAACGGAGCTTAATTGTCCGGAAGCACAAAAGAGCGAAAATAATACGGGGCGAAAATAACCCTGTATAAAGTATTTCGTAAATATGTTATTAATGAAGCTCCTTTAATTCTTTGTCATTTTTCTTCTTTTGCTGAGAAGTTGCTACATATAAGTGTATATGCTATAAATAGAAAGAGAGCCCCATGTTCAGATAGTGTGCATTTCACTAAATAGTTTGGAAGTATTTGTCAGTCACACAACGTCTACCGTAAATCTGGAAATTTTTACGTCGAATTCAGCGAATTTTGCGAATTCAGGTCAAAATTGTGCTTATTAATTTTTACGTATCAAAATTTTGCGAATAACCACTGCTTTGTTAATATGTTCTTATTTGTAATTTGTTTTTAAGAAAAATATTTTTGCGAATGCAATGAACTCGCAAATTTGCTAAAATTTATCTACAACAAAAATTTCCAGACTAACGGTATAACATTGATTTTTCTCTCCAACGTTGCCTGAAAAGGTACAATAACTCATATTTTCTCGAATATTCTAGGAATCTTTGTAGACCATTGTTGGTATAAAAAAAAGGTCAGTCCTAAACATTGTAGCAATTCCTGTACAAACAAGTGTTCATTTGGAAGGCATATTGTAGAAAGCTTTATATTTAAGACATTTTGTAGGAAGATTCAAATTAGCAAAAAATGCCATTTTTTCCTAATATTTAGAAAAAAATCTATATTTCGCCATGTGATACTAAAAATAGAATTGGGAAACCCCCTCAACCATTGTCCACACCAACTAATGGTGTCCAGCTATTGTCATTAACATCTCAAATTTTACAATGTACTTCTTAATTAAGCAACAATGGCATCTATAAAACGCCTAAAAAGGCGCAATAATCTACATTTTCTCCATTATTTGAATAATCTATGTTTAGACCATTGTTGCCATAAAATGAAACAAGAGTCCATCCTCAGTATTGTAGCATTTATTGTACAAACATGTGCATTCTGAAAGCATATTATAGAAAGCTTTATATTTGTTAGGACTTTTTATATGAAGCTTCCAATTAGAACAAAAATGTCATTTTTCCTAGTATTAAGACATATCTATATTTATCCACCTGACACTAAAAATAGAAATGGGAATTTCCCTTAACCATTATCCATACCTGGCCAGCTAGTGGTGTCCAGATCTTGTCATTACCATCTAAAATTTTACAAAATATTTCCTTATTATGCAGCAATTGCATCTTAAACGTGCTTGAAAAGGTGCAATAATCTACATTTCCTCAATTATTCGAATAATCTATTTTTAGACCATTGTTGATATGAAATGAAAAAAGAATTCATCCTCAGTATTGTGGCAATTATTGTACAAACACATGTATATTCTGAAAGCATATTGTAGAAAGCTATATATTTGTTAGGACATGTCATTTTTTCTAATATTCAGAGACATCTCTATATTTAGCCACCTGATACTAAAAATAGAAATGGGAAACCCCTTCAACAATTATCCATACCAGCTAGTTGTATCCAGATCTTGTCATTAACATCTAAAATTTTACAAAATATTTCCGAATTATGCAGCAGCTACATCTAAAAAGTGCCTGTAAAGGTGCAATATTCAACATTTTCTCAATTATTCGAATAATCTATTTTTAGACCATTGTTAATATGAAATGAAACAAGAGTTCATCCTCAATATTGTGGCAATTATTGAACAAACAAATGTACATTCTGTAAAAATATCATAGAAAGCTTTATATTTGTTAGGACTTTTTATATGAAGCTTCCTATTAGAACAAAAATGCCCTTTTTCCTAATATTCAGAGACATATCTATATTAAGCCACCTGATACTAAAAATAGAAATGGGAATTTCCATCAACAATTATCCATACCAGCTAGTGGTGTCCAGATGTTGTTATTTACATCTAAAATTTTACAAAATATTTCCTATTTATGCAGCAACTACATCTGAAAAGTGCCTGAAAAGGTGCAATATTCAACATTTTCTCAATTATTCGAATAATCTATTTTTAGACCATTGTTAATATGAAATGATACAAGAGTTCATCCTCAATATTGTGGCAATTATTGTACAAACAAATGTACATTCTGTAAAAATATCATAGAAAGCTTTATATTTGTTAGGACTTTTTATATGAAGCTTCCTATTAGAACAAAAATGCCCTTTTTCCTAATATTCAGAGACATATCTATATTTAGCCACCTGATACTAAAAATAGAAATGGGAATTTCCATCAACAATTATCCATACCAGCTAGTGGTGTCCAGATGTTGTTATTTACATCTAAAATTTTACAAAATATTTCCTATTTATGCAGCAACTACATCTGAAAAGTGCCTGAAAAGGTGCAATATTCAACATTTTCTCAATTATTCGAATAATCTATTTTTAGACCATTGTTAATATGAAATGATACAAGAGTTCATCCTCAATATTGTGGCAATTATTGTACAAACAAATGTACATTCTGTAAAAATATCATAGAAAGCTTTATATTTGTTAGGACTTTTTATATGAAGCTTCCTATTAGAACAAAAATGCCCTTTTTCCTAATATTCAGAGACATATCTATATTTAGCCACCTGATACTAAAAATAGAAATGGGAATTTCCATCAACAATTATCCATACCAGCTAGTGGTGTCCAGATGTTGTTATTTACATCTAAAATTTTACAAAATATTTCCTATTTATGCAGCAACTACATCTGAAAAGTGCCTGAAAAGGTGCAATATTCAACATTTTCTCAATTATTCGAATAATCTATTTTTAGACCATTGTTAATATGAAATGATACAAGAGTTCATCCTCAATATTGTGGCAATTATTGTACAAACAAATGTACATTCTGTAAAAATATCATAGAAAGCTTTATATTTGTTAGGACTTTTTATATGAAGCTTCCTATTAGAACAAAAATGCCCTTTTTCCTAATATTCAGAGACATATCTATATTTAGCCACCTGATACTAAAAATAGAAATGGGAATTTCCATCAACAATTATCCATACCAGCTAGTGGTGTCCAGATGTTGTTATTTACATCTAAAATTTTACAAAATATTTCCTATTTATGCAGCAACTACATCTGAAAAGTGCCTGAAAAGGTGCAATATTCAACATTTTCTCAATTATTCGAATAATCTATTTTTAGACCATTGTTAATATGAAATGATACAAGAGTTCATCCTCAATATTGTGGCAATTATTGTACAAACAAATGTACATTCTGTAAAAATATCATAGAAAGCTTTATATTTGTTAGGACTTTTTATATGAAGCTTCCTATTAGAACAAAAATGCCCTTTTTCCTAATATTCAGAGACATATCTATATTTAGCCACCTGATACTAAAAATAGAAATGGGAATTTCCATCAACAATTATCCATACCAGCTAGTGGTGTCCAGATGTTGTTATTTACATCTAAAATTTTACAAAATATTTCCTATTTATGCAGCAACTACATCTGAAAAGTGCCTGAAAAGGTGCAATATTCAACATTTTCTCAATTATTCGAATAATCTATTTTTAGACCATTGTTAATATGAAATGATACAAGAGTTCATCCTCAATATTGTGGCAATTATTGTACAAACAAATGTACATTCTGTAAAAATATCATAGAAAGCTTTATATTTGTTAGGACTTTTTATATGAAGCTTCCTATTAGAACAAAAATGCCCTTTTTCCTAATATTCAGAGACATATCTATATTTAGCCACCTGATACTAAAAATAGAAATGGGAATTTCCATCAACAATTATCCATACCAGCTAGTGGTGTCCAGATGTTGTTATTTACATCTAAAATTTTACAAAATATTTCCTATTTATGCAGCAACTACATCTGAAAAGTGCCTGAAAAGGTGCAATATTCAACATTTTCTCAATTATTCGAATAATCTATTTTTAGACCATTGTTAATATGAAATGATACAAGAGTTCATCCTCAATATTGTGGCAATTATTGTACAAACAAATGTACATTCTGTAAAAATATCATAGAAAGCTTTATATTTGTTAGGACTTTTTATATGAAGCTTCCTATTAGAACAAAAATGCCCTTTTTCCTAATATTCAGAGACATATCTATATTTAGCCACCTGATACTAAAAATAGAAATGGGAATTTCCATCAACAATTATCCATACCAGCTAGTGGTGTCCAGATGTTGTTATTTACATCTAAAATTTTACAAAATATTTCCTATTTATGCAGCAACTACATCTGAAAAGTGCCTGAAAAGGTGCAATATTCAACATTTTCTCAATTATTCGAATAATCTATTTTTAGACCATTGTTAATATGAAATGATACAAGAGTTCATCCTCAATATTGTGGCAATTATTGTACAAACAAATGTACATTCTGTAAAAATATCATAGAAAGCTTTATATTTGTTAGGACTTTTTATATGAAGCTTCCTATTAGAACAAAAATGCCCTTTTTCCTAATATTCAGAGACATATCTATATTTAGCCACCTGATACTAAAAATAGAAATGGGAATTTCCATCAACAATTATCCATACCAGCTAGTGGTGTCCAGATGTTGTTATTTACATCTAAAATTTTACAAAATATTTCCTATTTATGCAGCAACTACATCTGAAAAGTGCCTGAAAAGGTGCAATATTCAACATTTTCTCAATTATTCGAATAATCTATTTTTAGACCATTGTTAATATGAAATGATACAAGAGTTCATCCTCAATATTGTGGCAATTATTGTACAAACAAATGTACATTCTGTAAAAATATCATAGAAAGCTTTATATTTGTTAGGACTTTTTATATGAAGCTTCCTATTAGAACAAAAATGCCCTTTTTCCTAATATTCAGAGACATATCTATATTTAGCCACCTGATACTAAAAATAGAAATGGGAATTTCCATCAACAATTATCCATACCAGCTAGTGGTGTCCAGATGTTGTTATTTACATCTAAAATTTTACAAAATATTTCCTATTTATGCAGCAACTACATCTGAAAAGTGCCTGAAAAGGTGCAATATTCAACATTTTCTCAATTATTCGAATAATCTATTTTTAGACCATTGTTAATATGAAATGATACAAGAGTTCATCCTCAATATTGTGGCAATTATTGTACAAACAAATGTACATTCTGTAAAAATATCATAGAAAGCTTTATATTTGTTAGGACTTTTTATATGAAGCTTCCTATTAGAACAAAAATGCCCTTTTTCCTAATATTCAGAGACATATCTATATTTAGCCACCTGATACTAAAAATAGAAATGGGAATTTCCATCAACAATTATCCATACCAGCTAGTGGTGTCCAGATGTTGTTATTTACATCTAAAATTTTACAAAATATTTCCTATTTATGCAGCAACTACATCTGAAAAGTGCCTGAAAAGGTGCAATATTCAACATTTTCTCAATTATTCGAATAATCTATTTTTAGACCATTGTTAATATGAAATGATACAAGAGTTCATCCTCAATATTGTGGCAATTATTGTACAAACAAATGTACATTCTGTAAAAATATCATAGAAAGCTTTATATTTGTTAGGACTTTTTATATGAAGCTTCCTATTAGAACAAAAATGCCCTTTTTCCTAATATTCAGAGACATATCTATATTTAGCCACCTGATACTAAAAATAGAAATGGGAATTTCCATCAACAATTATCCATACCAGCTAGTGGTGTCCAGATGTTGTTATTTACATCTAAAATTTTACAAAATATTTCCTATTTATGCAGCAACTACATCTGAAAAGTGCCTGAAAAGGTGCAATATTCAACATTTTCTCAATTATTCGAATAATCTATTTTTAGACCATTGTTAATATGAAATGATACAAGAGTTCATCCTCAATATTGTGGCAATTATTGTACAAACAAATGTACATTCTGTAAAAATATCATAGAAAGCTTTATATTTGTTAGGACTTTTTATATGAAGCTTCCTATTAGAACAAAAATGCCCTTTTTCCTAATATTCAGAGACATATCTATATTTAGCCACCTGATACTAAAAATAGAAATGGGAATTTCCATCAACAATTATCCATACCAGCTAGTGGTGAAAAATCTTCTTCTCAAGAACCACTGGGCCAGAAAAGCTGAAACTTATGTGGAAGCATCCTGGGGTAGTGTAGATTTTAAATTGTTGAAATCTTGACCCCCGGGGGAAGGGCGGGGCCACAATGGGGAATCAAAGTTTTACATAGAAATATATAGGAAAAATCTTTGAAAATCTTCTCAAGAACCACTGGGCCAGAAAAGCTTAAACTTACGTGCATATGGACGGATCCTGAGGTAGTGTAGATTTCAAAATGTCTAAATTATGAACAGTGGGGTAGGGTGGGGATGCATTATGTATTACAAGGGGGAAATCTGGTAATGAACAGAATGGTCAAAGCTTCTCAGGTGAGCGATGTGGCCCATGGGCCTCTTGTTTTAATTTTGCAAAAGATCACTCTATCTATGACAATTTTATGTTTGAATAAAAGAGAGAAAAGGTTCAGCTGGAAAAAAGAATTGCTGCAAACTGATTTTAAACCTAATAGTCATAAAAAGTAGGCATAAATATTAATTTTAAATGTTTATCAGATTATCTATCTGTGTTCTAATTCATGTCTTTACATTCATTTGATTAACTGAATTTTAGATGGGCCATATTTCATCACTGTAAGAGCTATCAACAAAGTGGAATATGGAGGCCCTCTGGCCACCAGTTTTTGTCACTCCACTCCATACATAGTGGATAACACTCCTCCATTTGTGTATGAAATCTATAACATAAAATATGAGGAGGACCAGTTCAATCTGAGCATGTCACACAATTCATCGTAAGTAACATGTACATCTGTATTTATATATTTATTATAGTCACTACAGGGGACTTGCATTAAAAGCAGTACGTGAGGATCAGATTTTCCTTTATTTCAGCGATCCAGACTCTGGTCTGATTAGAAATGATCTTTGTCTGGGAAGAACTAGAAGAGATTGTGATGAAATGATGTGGACCACCATAGATTTCAATCCCAACATCACCATGTTGAAGAAGCTGACAGAGGGAGTTCCTGTATGGATTAAAATCAAAGCTGTCAACAATGGTACATCAGTGTTTTGTTTGACTTAATAAATTGATTACAATTGGTGATTGCAAATGATTATATGATACCAAAAATCGCCAACTGCAGCTAGTGAACAAAGTGGCAAATTTTGGAGATTGATACAAATTTTGATTAAAATGACAAATCTGAGTAACTGTAACATGACTCTTTTTGAAATCTTTGTTTAATTGATATATTCTTTATATCTACAGTTGACCTGAGGACAATAGGTGTGTCTGATTCTGCCATCATAGTGGACCGATCTCCTCCTATTGCTGGTACAGTGAATGATGGAGAGGTTTATAAAGTAGATCTACAGTATACCATGTACCCAGATAAGGTCAGTAAAGCCTTAAAACAAGATCGTTAATATGGGTAATATCAGATAGTTTGGATTTACATCATAGTTCCTCATAATTTTGTCTATAAGTGGTGATTTGTAATGACTCGATTAGAATTTAAGTACACTTTGGTATCTCAAACTCTGATATCTCAAATACCATGGATATGTGGAAGTGATTTGAAAGTTCCACCCAATGGCATGTATATTTTAAGTATACCTTTAATATTTGGAATCCTAAGATGTATCTTTTTTTTTTGGCCCCATAGATTTGAAGATGACACAGTTTGCCTATAATTCTTATACCATCTTTTTTTTCTTTTAGATTTGCAGTAATTGGCTGGGCTTCTATGACCCTCAGTCTGGTATAGCTATGTATATGATCAGTGTGGGATCTTCCCCAAACACAACAGATGTAGCTAACCTGACTCAGTTCTCCAGTAAAACTCACTACGCTTGTGTGGAGCTGGAGCCAGGCAAATACTTGGAGCATAATAGACAATACTTCTCTAAAGTGTATGCATTCAATGGTGGTCACAGACAGCTCAATGTCTCCATGGTCTCGGATGGAGGTAGGTTCTCCTAGGGGTACAGTTGACCCCATGTAACGGTTAAATGGATAAAATGGCTTTTGGAACATAAATATTGGAGTACAAAACAATTTCTTTAGGAGTATATTTTGACAATTTTCATTACCAGACATTCCAATTAGTTTTTGTATTATTATACAGTGTTGGTGGACTTGACTGAGCCTGTAGCTGGAGAAGTGGTGGACGGGTCAGCTGAGGACTTTACTGACCTACAGTTTACAACAAGCCAGGCTAAAGTGGAACTTCAGTGGAGAAATTACTTGGATCCAGAGTCCAACATCAGTCACTATGATATCAAGGTTTACAGGGCCAAGTGAGTTCACATTATATCTTCATTTTTATCATTAATTATCAGTCAATCAGAACTTTGTTGCAGTAAGTAAACTTGTATGAAATAAAACTTTACCTATATTTTAAAATCAAATAAATTTGATTTTTTATTTTTCAGAAACATGACGTTTGATTTTGAGCCTATCCATGACTGGGCCCCATTCCCCAGCACAGCCAGCAGTGTGAAGTGGTTAAAGTTCCACCATAGTCATGGAGATAGAATTCAGACCTCTCTTCGCACCACCAACAAAGCTCTCAACTCCATTATCAACAACACTAACAGTTTTGTGGTTGACATAACACCCCCATATCTGCATTATCTTTGGGATGGTCTCCAATTTAAAGATCAAGAATTCCAAGTAGGTTTTATATCCAAATTTAGGTATTTCATTCATAAATTTTGACGTCTGGAAATAAATCACTAATGCAGATTCTACAACTCATCTAAAAGTTGGACATAAAGTTTTAGACCAAAATCTTGCTCCAAAAAAATCTTAGTTATGGGTAAATATATATGTTACTTACTTCCATGTTTGCAGTCAGCAGTAGACCAGCTTTCCGTCAGCTTTAAGTATTCTGACAAAGAATCGGGTGTAGATCACATCAAAGTACAGATCTTTGAAGTTTCTGGTGGTACAAGATCACAAAAATACCCAGGTTTGTTTTTAAGTCTTCTGAAAGCAAGAAACTGTAGACTGATAAAGACACTCAACATTATTTTCTTCTTCAGTTTTCCTTTCATGTCCATAGCATTGGAATTTCAATTACATGCTAAATTCGAGAATGAAACCCGATTTGCAAAATTAATTGTAATAAGGTGTAAATCTTTCAAGTCTTGTGACATTCAGTTCTGCTGAAACATGTATAAAACACTGATTTGATAGTGTAATTACCATGTTAGAATCCTTTTTTCAGCTATGAAAAATGACTGGAAAAATATAAGTGATGCATCACTAACTAGCCACACATGGTCAGGACTGTCCCTGAAGGAGGGTGCTAGATACAGCCTGAGGGTGGGGGCTGTTAATCATGCTGGCTTCCTCGCTGCTTTTGAAACCAATGGAGTCATCATTGACACATCTCCTCCTATGGTAATATTATTCTTACAGATACTTTTAACACTAAAATTTTATGAAATCTGATCTGAGATGGACTTCAATGAAATCTTTTTTAGGTGATGTGGTTAAGAGTTGGAGTGACAGGGAACTCCAAAGAACACAGAGTGGATGGATATGTTTGGGTGTCAGATAAGAAAGGTATCCAGGCCTCCTGGCTCTGTAAGGATCATGAATCAGGTGTGACAGAGTATTTGGTGGCTGTAGGCACATCTCAAGGTATTACTTTGAAATACTTCATAAGTTTAACAAAATTTTTCTGTGAGGATTTTGATGTAGTTTCATTAAATCTGGATGCTTCACCATCAAGAGAAGAATTTGGGTGAAAAAAAGTTGAATATACCAGAAAAAAAAATATGCGTTAGGAATTGGATTAAATGGGCAATCATACTAAGTACTGTTTCTCAAGAACAAAAAAGCTGGGATTATTGAGAGTCAACTGTACTTGTGCATTTGGTGTTCACAACATACATTTTAGTGCTGCTGGTACATTGTATACATGTATCAGGAAAAAAATGAGATTAAAATTTTAGATATGAAAGAAATACAGAATGTGAGATTGTCTTTACTCCTTCAGGAGGTGATGATGTTTTGACTTGGAAGTCTGTTGGAACAGAGAGCAGTCAATACATAACAGGATTTACTTTAGAGGTCACAAATCAGACAAGTAAATCTCCCACTTATTATTTGTCACTGAAAGCTAAGAATGGAGCAGGCCTGGTCAGTCCACTGGCCACGGTGTCCACTCCTATCATGGTCATGGAGGAGGACAAAGCTGGTAAATGTCTGCTTCATGTTTGAATTCCTAGAGAATTTTATTTTGTTTTTGCCAAATTAGCGATATTTTTGAAATTTAACAGTTAACTGTATTTAAAATCACTGAAGGATTCAATAAAGATATCATAGACATATTTTTATATCAATATTCTAATGAACTCAAGGTTTGGTTGTTGATGGTGCTGACAACATTGATAAGATTGTTGATGAGGATGCCGTCGTTGACTTCACATCAGACATGGATTATCAACTGGACACCACCACTGTTACTGTCCAGTTTACTGGATTTGAGAGCACCATGCACGGAGTGATGCAATTTGAGATGGCTGTGGGTACTGAACCTAATGGAGAGGACATTCTGGCCTTCACAGAGGCAAATATCATCCATCTGGAGGAACTGGATCCTGTCGGAAAAGGTTATCATGCATTAGAATATTAGAAGAATAGGAGGGTCATTTACTATAACTGGACTGATTTAAAATTCTAATTCTTTTAATAATGAGATTTTTTTTCCAGGATTAACAAGTTCTGGATATGCCCAGATTAACATACCTCTAAAACCTGAGAGAACATACTACACCACAGTCCGAGGAATAACAAATAATGGAAATGTACTACAAACAAGTTCTGATGGATTTACTGTAGACCAGAGCTCTCCTACTATTGACATAGATAGGTAAACCAATGCATCCTAGCATAGTCTTTGTGTATTATATCAATTCCTGTACATGCTATGCTAACCCTGAAATGATGAGATGTGTCAGTATTGAGACCTTCTTTGTAGGCTGTCTGGGAAGTCAGCTCAGGAAATGGACATTTCAGATCACAGTCAGGTTTACGAATCAACTGATGATGCCCTGTCAGCCATGTGGCATTACAATGACTCAGAGTCTGAAGTGGTGAGAGCTTGGTATGCTGTGGGAACTTACCCATTCTCTGATGATCTCAGTGAGAGAAAGGAGGTGGAGATATCAACCACACTGTCCAGCTATCTAGGAAACAATGAAGTGGAGCCAGATATTTTTGGTATGGTGATTTACCACGGGTAAATGAATTATTAGAATGTTTAAAATAAACTGATAACACAAGAATGTAAGAGATTGGTAATATTTCAATATGCTTTTCAGGAAAACCTAATATCATAAGTGTATGGGCAGAGAACTCTGTTGGACTGGTGACCCAGAAAGCCACAGGAACAATAGTAATAGATAAGACACCACCAAAGGCTGGCAATGTATCCTGTCCAGCTTACATTCAGGTAAGTATTACACTGGTTAAATTGCTCATGATAATTATTTTGTTTTGGTTTTAAATATTCAGAAGTTCTTAAAGAACATTATTATATGTAATGGCAGCAATCAGTTCCCATTGTATGTTCTTGGACTGGGTTTGTGGACACAGAATCTCCCATAAAAGAATTCCACATCATTATGGGCACATCTAAGGGAGATGACTCAGTATTTTCTGGAGGAGTTGTCCCAGGCAATATCCAAACATTTATACTACAAGGTACCTTTATCTTAACATAGTTAGTTCTGACTGTCTCTCAATGGTGTTGACATACATTTACTTAGTTTGAATTTTGATGACATGTGGAGAATTGTTTCATAGATGCTGGGAAGAAGATGCACCATGGAGAGGAGTATTATGTGACAGTGACAGCCATTAACAGTGTGGATATGACCATCAATGCATTCTCCAATGCTGTCGGTTTGGACCTCACTCCACCAAAGGCAGGCATGGTGGCTGACCTAAGCTCAGTCTACCGCATAGATTCTTCTAGTACTGAAAACACAGTGGCCATGAATGCAAAGATATGTCTAACTGAAGAAGGTCTGTATATAGATTTCAAGAAAAATCCTTCAGAAAATATCAACAACATATAAAAGTGAAAAAAAATACACTTTGCTGAGAGCTTTATTTTTTCAAGATTTAAACAGGTCTAATTTACAATAAGAGGTTTTTATACAGTAACTTCAAATTTCTTTAAACATTTGTATTTTATTCTTTATCTTTTACCTTGTATATTCCCCCATTAAACAGTTCTGCCTTCCTGTATAAAGCACCTGCTCCCATAATGTCATGGTTTGTTGCATCCTTAGTCAGTACAAGTTTCACATCAACAATGTCTTCCACTGCTGCTGGCATGACATACTTTTGATCATATTTTACTTTCCAGAATTCACCCTCTGGGTCCATCATTCCAAGTCTGTTAAGTGTCTTCCACTGAGGATCTTTCATGGAAATAATCTGATTTGGACATGATGCAGACTGGAGACTTGGATTTGGAAAATGTAAAAATGTGCCTAAAATAAGAAAACAACAAGTTTGGAGTGTCATAAAATCCTTACAGGGTGAATTTATATACCATCTTGTATTTCTGACATACTGTATAGAAAAAAATTTATAAAAGAAATTATCTAATTTTAATAAGAATTGACAAGTACACGCACACTTTTTCCACAACTTTTACTTTTTCTAGAGGTTTACTATCAATATCTTACTATATGTCCATTGAAATTCAAATTTAATGATAAATGCATCGATTGTGACTAGAAAGACAGAATGTTCAATCAATCATTGATAAAAAGTACTCCGATTTCCTACCTTGGACCTGACTTGAGTCACCAAACCAGAGTAGATCTTGTTGGAAGTCCGTCCCGTCTACAACGACCCCAGACACGGGTACAGTGTCATCAATCAGGACAGGAGGGGATTGTATGGTCAGGAATCCTCCAGCACAGTTTATCACTCTCAACTTCACATAGTAGGGGACATAATTCTGCAGCAAAAAATTTAAAACACATTTAATTTTATATGTGGAAAAATTTTTCTGAAAAAACCCCCCACATGCAATTCATAATCTCATACAATTCTTTTGTACCTGTAGCTTTTGATCCACAAACTGATAGAAAGAGTAGTTGCTGGAGAGTTGAATCCAGTCATTAACTAATTCTCCTTCAGTTGTACTATGACAGGACTCATTCTTCCACAGAGAGAGTTCATATGAAGCAACACTGGACTCTGGATCTGTGAAACCCTCCCATGTCACGTTGACACTACTGTTATCTGTTGTGTAGGCAACAGGCTGAAAAATAAGTCAAAATGCTTGATAGAAGTCATGTTGGTAAGAATAAGAAATATTCACTTTAAGTCTGACACAGAGATGATGTTACCCACCATGTTGTACCAGGGCCCTATTTTCAATTGACCTTGCTTTGGCCTGGTAATATCAACCAAAAACTCAGTGGAAGACATTGCACATTCTCCAGACTTGTCAGTACCTATAATTGTAATAAGTATTTGATATATTTAACAGATTTTTCATAAGCGTCAGCTCTTGTTAGAAAATTGAACCACATCTTTACTCACCAATAACCCAAACAAAGTAAGTTTTCCCGTGTTGTAAGTTTAGTCCTTTGAGTGTTGTGAAGGTATTTTTGCCTTGGTTGGACACATCAAGAACAGAAAATATATTCTTTCTATCTTCATCAGACATACCGCCTCCAGAAATCTAAAACAGTTCATAGAGGAATTAATCTTTTTCATGCAATTAAATATTTGTTGAGGATTCAATTCATGAAAATATTTCGAATGAAATTTGGGGTATAACTACTAAGAACCATAAAGGGTTGTTTACACTCAGTGCATACAAGATCAATATTTTTGCAACTTACATATTCCTTGCAGCTGTTGTTATTAGCATCTGTGTTATTGGAGATTGCAATATAATACATAAGGATGTCCAGTTTAGATGTGAATCCTTCATACTTTATATCCAAGTCATTTAGGGAGTTAATACATGGTGCTGGACTGGTGATGTTGCCAGCTTCAAAAAACAAAACATTTGATTAATCCATTTATTATACACATTTTAAATGAATTTAAAAAAGATCAGTTAAAAAGTTTCAACTGGAAAAAGAATGAAACCATATAAATGCCCTTTAAATATGGATACTCTCATTATTAACAATAATTTCTTCTTAATAAATATCTATTTAATTAGCCATCCTCTAATTGAAGTTTGATTACTGAAGGATCTTTATACCAAATTTAGTCAGAATTAGCATAGTGGTTTTTGAGAAGTTGAAAATATCATTCTATCAAAAAGATTACAGATGGATAGACAGCTAGACAGACAATGGGTAATAAGAAACCTCACTTCAACTGTTAGGAATTTATCTAACTTTTCTAGCTTGGTTCTCAAATATGGCTGGAAAGAGAGGGAATGTTGGGAAAAAATATCATATTACCTTCACTGCATACAAGACGTACCTGTAACACCTCCATCATATCCAACATAAAATCCATTAGAAGTGACCAGTGTTTTGGAGAATGATTTACTAACAGCATAAACTGAGAAGTAATAGACAGCGACACCTGGTGTTAGGTCCAGGTCATAGAATGTAATAGAAGTATTTGTTCCGACATTAGTGTAGGGTACCACATTGTCCCTGGTTTTATTAAAGCGTCTGTCTGTACCGAGGGCTACCAAGTAGTAGGCCACTTGTTGACTCCTGTCTTGAGCTGCCACTTCATTTTGGTCTACATGAAGACCTTCATTACCTAGATGCACACAAAGAATTAAAATTGAATAAGATTTGAAGAAATACATGCATAAGGTGTTTAAATATTTTGAAAAAACTTGGACTGGTTAAAACTCACCACTCTCAACATCCACTTGTACAACGGCATTAGGTGGCAGACCAAATCCATTCCAATTGGCATACACTCTTGTTTTAGAGGGTAAATAATTAAGGTCATATCCATCAATATCTCCATCATACACCTTACCAGGCAGAAGTGGAGTGTTTTCAATAGTTACCCCAGTTGATCGTAATGTATACTTGTATCCAATAGCATTTGTGACCCGGATCAAATTAATGTATGTCTCCTTATTCTTCATTTGAAGCCCATCAATTAAACCAGATGTTTTTTCTGTAAAATTTGAAACAAGATGTTTTGAAAGGTTCCTACTTTTTTTTTTTGACAGTTATCATCTTTTAATACACTGGATTATACATTAAGTCAATTGTTTTAGAAATCCTATTTCTCCTTATTAGACTTACCCCCCATGTCTAAATATCTGGAGATTTCCAGTCCATCCAGTCGCCGGATTGCCCACTCATACTTCACAACAGGACAAGGGTCCCCTGATACGTCCCAGCTGGCCTGTATTGTAGAGGGGTCTGTCTGGTAGTCTCTGTGTAAAGAAAATGAATCATAATAACAAGAAAATTTAGAGAGCTCTGATCCTCCCCTTTCCTGCCTTATAGGTTGGAGGTTCAAAGATTGAGATTTAACATTCCACATACTTTTGTGAAAAGCAGGGGACAAGTAAAGTAAATGGTCACAATTCCATCCCTCTGATAAATATTAAAGTAGATATGTTAGTATGCTAAATATTTACACATCAATATGCTCCCCATTGACCATGTCAATGACTCCTATATGTGACAGGGGTGGTCTCCCTTGACTGAACTGTGGTATGGCCAGCCCCATTGGTACAAGTAATGGTGGCATAGTAGGTCTGGTCATGTTCCAGTATTCCACCTAGCTGGTCATTAATGCCGACAACATTCTGTCCTGTAGAGGTGAAGTTCTGGATATCTGTAGATCCTGGAGTTGTTCCTATAGCCCAGGTATATTCCTAGAAAGGCAAGAAAAGAGAAATATTTCTCAACATCTTTTCAAAGGGCCACATACACTATCTTTTATGAAAAAATTACATTTCAAAAGAATAAGTTGTGTTTTTAGATGTGTACTACGATCATTCTAGCAGATTTTAAGTAATTTAAGATAATACTTACCACTATACCACTTTCTTCGTCATCACATTTCCAGATACATTTGATGGTGTCATTTGATTTCTGGTATTTAACAGGAGTACTCTCCCCTTGTCCAACATCAAAATAGAAATCTCCTCCCATGATGTCCAGATCGAATTCTGGGACCGTATCATCCACGTAAAACCCATTGGAGGAACTCTCTGTGGTGGCACCAGATCCCGTCACACCACGTACTGCAAAGGGGAAAAAAATCATTTCTTAGTTTGGAATTGAAAGAGGAGCAAAATTAAAAGAATGGCAAAAGCAATGAATGATTCTGAATACAAAACTTGGAACTTTCTAATGGAACATCATCTTCAAGACAATTCAATGGTATGACCATTACATGTCCCTGTATATACAGGCATTGTTAAAAGAATGACATTAAATTCATGCATTCAATCCTTTCCAGCCTTATTTATGCAGAGTTTTAATTGTAATTAACCTATATTTTTTTTAACAAAATATAGAATTGTGCTGTGATACCTGTCATGTAGTAAGTGATAATCTCCTCTGATGGATGTCCAGTCTCATTGTAAATTGTTCTTTTGGAGGGTAAGCTTATATTAGTCAGTGTAAAGAATTTCTGAACTGTTACTGTGGCATTACAGTCAGAATCACAGCCATAGTGGGAGCATTCACCATAACAGGGAATGCAGGGATGATCAATCTGTAAAATAATACAGTCAGTACACAATCTTAATTCTATTTCATTAGTTCTATATAATATATGAAGCAAAATGCTTTTTACACAATAAAGCAATTAAAACAGCAAGTTGTACCGGTGTGAATTGACAGAGCTATGCCCTTTTGCACTTGGAAAAATTCCAACTGTGTTTTACAAACATCTCTTGTTTTGATATGAATCTGATGTCAATTTCATATTTTTCGGTGCATCTGTCCGTAATTGAACTTGTGTATATTAACATGATAGTGTTAATTGCATCAGAACGGGGGTATTCCTAGTGAGCATTGGCTCACAGAATTCTTGTTAGTCAATAATTACACCACTACTGTACAACTGTATTATGTTTATCTCTTAACACAAGTGTAGTGATGAATGATATTTTATTTTCAGGAAGGATAATTACACCACTACTGTACAACTGTATTATGTTTATCTCTTAACACAAGTGTAGTGATGAATGATATTTTATTTTCAGGATGGGGAGACAGCATTTGGTAGTGCAAGAAAATTCAGTAAATGTGAATGCTTGGACACAATCAAGTCACACATGTCAGGTAATTATTTTAGAGTCTAGATAAATGAAATAAAATTTTATTAACGAGTACTTGTTTTTAAGAAGCTACATCTTCAATTCTGACTCTCTTCACAAATTGTTGAATCTCATTACGTTTGAAGTGGGAATTTCCATCATATCATCCTTGCAATACCAGGGGTGCTGTCAGTCAACACAATGCCGTTGGACCCCTGGCATATTTCATTCAATATCCATGGGCTACTGAAGCGACATCTTTCAGAAAAATTAAAAATCTGAATAATTTTTCTTATCTCTTAATCAATCACATTAAACCATTCTATGATAAACAACTTGTAACATGTGCATTTGAGATGTCAATTGAATACTTTTTATATACATTATCTTCTGTTCATGAAAGCTTTAATTGATGGTGCTTCTAAATGAGGGAAGCAAGCCCTAAAATATCTAATGAGATACGCCAGGGGTCCAACGGCAACTTGTTGACTCGATCAGGAGTCAGGACCCCTGGCATTGCCAGGATGCCATCACATGAAAGAGGACATAAAGAATGGTTACAGAATAATTCAAACTTTTTGCATCTTGTAGAAGAACTGGACTCATGTTCAAGTACCATGAAAGACCTTTTAATGAAGAATACGTACTGCATGGATGTGACATCTCCAGGTCCTTAAAGTGTGGGAAAAGTGACCACTGGAAACAGGACAACTTTAGTTCATTGGAATTCAAGTCAGTTTTCATAAATCTCTTAAAACAATTATTTACTCTAGCTTGCAGAAACATTTTTAGGTGAATTATCCAAGGAATTCACATCCTTCTGCTAAAAAGAAATGAACAATGTGTTACTATAAAACATGATTTTGGTAATGATCATCATTATCTCTAATGCTTCATATCTTGTTTGCAAAAGGTTAATGTCTAAAGTTTTATGATAAAACCATTATTTCTAACAATATGACTTTTGAACAATTCTGTACACTCAAAATTAGCAGTAAGAGATTGCAGATACTGAGAAATTTCACCAGCTTTGTCCCCAAACCCCTACCAGCTAGGGCTTACCCCTGGACCTATTACAAATGTAATAGGAATTTCAACATCATACAGTCCTTAGAAACTCCTGACATTGCTGTAAATATCTGCTTCTGAAATATTAGAGAGTCAAATAAAAAATGCGTTTTTATTATATATCTAGATATGCAGTACTGGGAGATCAGCAGTAAGACCTGCACTCATCTAACTCCAGAGGAACAAGAGACATATGATCCTAACACACAAACAATGACTGTCAAGGTATCTATGAGTTGGTGTCATTTCTTAGCAATATAGTTTAAAAAATTGTTTAAAATGATATACTGGATTGCAAAGTATTTACAATTACAAAAAATTCGTTTGAATTAACCAATGCTTTATGCTATAATTAGGTATGTAGTACATATAACCTTGAGCCCAGGCCTGCTGAATCACGACAGAAGAGATCTCTACATCCAGCATACTTCAGCAGGGAGACTATGTTTATACTGGCAGATACCGCAGCATCTATTTATAACTCACCACCCAGGCTTACCAGTCTAAAAGAAGTCAACATTCTTGAGGACTCAGGTAAGCATGGCAGAATTATTTCAACACTTAAAGTAACCATTGTTATGCAGGATAAATAAATGACATTTTATGGAAAAATGTCACACAAGTACTGTACTATTAAAAACTTCTTCAAGATTTGATTGTGATTTGCTTTCGTGGTCAACTTTTAGGAATAGTAAAATACCAGCTAGAAGCAACAGATGAAGAAGGCGATACCATTAAGTTCAGACTTCAAGACAAAACTTTTAAACTGGGAGGAGCTTCTTTGTCTTCTGATGGAATGTAAGTTTTCATTGTATAAATCTGAAGTCCTTACCTAGAGGTGTTTAATAATGATCAGTCTGCTATCTGTCTTTTTGATACATACATATCCAGAGTTTGTCCCATTTTAAGTTTGTCTCACTATTAATCCAATAACTTGACCAATGACCCAAATTTTTCTCAAACTCCATCAATAGAATGCCCAAGGCCAAAAAGTGTTAGTCTTTAACTTTGGTCTATTTGTTATCCAATTTGCCTATTTGTTATCCAATTCTAGATATCTTTAACTTTGGTCTATTTGGTATCCAATTTGCCTTAATATACTAGAACCACAGAAGATGCTAGATAAAATAGCAAACAGTGATTTTGATCCATGTTTTTATGTTTATGGTCAAGGTCAAATGCATCTCTAAGAAGTCATTGTCAAAAGCAAGTTTTCACTCTCTTTGGTGCAATTAGGGTTTTAAGTTAGATATCAAATCCATTTTTTTTGGTGTGCTAACCTTTTTTAGTTAATTCTTTTAATGATCATCATCTCAAAGATATCTACTTGAGATTTGTGCATATCAGATATTCACTTAAACAAGACATTCTTTGATGATATTGTACTTCTTTCATGCAAAGAAAAAGAACTTGATATAAATAAGTTTAAGAAGAAATCAGGTGTTAAATGAGTTGATATTGTTTTACAGGTTGATGTACACTCCATGCCAGGATTGTTTTGGAGTGGAGAGTTTGCGGTGGTATAAATAGGTTATTCATTAAAATAATTACGAAAAATGAAACAGTTGGGGATGAATAGAATGACAGATTATGTTGGTTACATGCAAATTTTTGCAGGGTCCTAATAAAGCTGTTGGAATGCATGCATGATAGCTGAATTTGAGCTATTGTCTTGCTTGAACAAAACACAACTGAACTTCATGAAGTTTATTTAAATACTCCAAAATTATTAGGTACATTGTCAAAAATTAATGAACATTTCATAATCATCTTTTCAAAAAGAGAAAATATTGATTGGTTATCTGATAGTATAGATTAAAGCTGTTTAGTTTTAAAGCAAATAAAATCAGTTGGAAAGAAATTCAAAGTTTGATAGGATTTACACGGCTATGAGAACTAAAGAACTGTCGTTCACACTGAGCTGGTTCCAGACTTATCTTCCAATTCAATGGCACATTTTTTTTTAGAGCTGGCCTCAAGCTCAATCAGATCTCTCTTTTCCTTCTCAGAAACAGACATGCTCTCATCAGTATAAGTAGTCTGCAGGTCAGATCCTTTTGTATTCAGTGGATGGACTTTATTGTGTCTGGTAACTACCAACCCTTCAAATCTGGGACTCTGGGTTTCCTTGAGTGGGTCTGTAGGAGTGATGACTGACGGTGTAAGGTCATGCAGTAATGTAGGGGCTGAATCAACAGAATCCTGGTCTTGCTTGACAGTCGTCTTGTTTGGTTTCAAGTCATAATCAACAGGATGAACTTTACTTGATTTCATCAGGTTTGGATCATTTGAGCCGGGAATCCTTGTCTGATCTGCCCTCCTTATTTCTGGTAGCACTTGATTTGGAAATGCAGGTTTAGTTGGGCCCATAGTCGTCTTTCTTAGGTTCTGTTTCAAATGCTGCTCTGCCTTTTCTTTCTTTGTTTTCTTGCCTGATGAGGATTTTTTCTCCGTCTTCTCTTTCTTGATGGTCTGTTTTGCTGATGCAATGGAATCCTTGACTGGTAGCAAAGGCTTAAAGTTGGATTTCAGAAGGCGGTTGCTGTAGTAATCAGCATCATGTTTCTGTTCTACCCAATTCTGTACCGGAACCAACTGGGCTGACTCCTAGATTTTTTCTTCACAACAAGTTATTGGTCAGATGTTTTTTTTTTTTTTGAATGTAGTGGACAACACCTAAGAAAAACTCCTTGATCAGCAACAAGTAAGGTTGGAGTTTAATTATCAATATTAACAATGCACTATTTTCCAATTATATTCTTACTTAAAATGTACACTAATGTGTAAGCAGTATAAATTCAAAATTAACTCGGAAAGTATTTTTCTCCTCTTCTCAAATCTTTAAAAGAAGTTTATAAATAATTTTTCAGTAACAAAAAATATTAAATCATCTCTTTACTGGCAGAAATGCTAGTATTGGGAGGGGATTCTCTACATTTTGTAGCTCAAGTGAAGTATATGAAACTAGTTTCCATTAACAGAATCACTGACTTACCTATGGCATCCACCATACAGGCCTCTCTTGTGTATGCCTCCACAGGGATGACGCTCTGAAAACAGTGCAGGGAAACAACTCCTTGCCCATCATTCCAGATGTCCAAGATATGTTGGACCTTCTTACCAGCCTACAAAATACATGAATCTGATTTCTCTGAACAGTTTTACTAGAATAATTTGCTTCCTTATTTTGATCCTAAGAATATAACAGTGTATGGCACACTTATTTGAATTTATAAACCATTTAACTGAATAATGAAGACAACTAAGGCTAGCTCATATCTTGAATGATTAAGAAATCATTTTCATAAATGTTAATTCAGTTTTGTTGTTCTTTGCATTTGTACTTTTGCTTGTTTTACTTACTTTGCCCAGATTATTGTTCATGTGGGACTGAGCTTCAAAGAGATGACAGTATGGTCGGGACCGCTTGCCTTTGCCGATGTAAAATATAGCACCAACAAATATCTTAAATGTCTCTAATTCACCTAAAAATTAAATATAGTAATTATTACAAAGTATGAAAATGAATCATAAATTTTTAGTGGTTGATACATTCTTCTGATAAGATCAAACAAAAAAATAGAGCAAGATAATTAAAATCAGATGCTGCTAAAAACTTATCTGACAGCTTTGAATTACCTGTTTCATCATTTATATTTTAAATTCTGAATTTCACATAAAGCACTGATCCTGTATAACTGAGGTAAGACTTACCGAGGTTATCTGCCCTGTTGGGTAGGTCCTGAGTGATCCGAGGATCCAGTAACAGATAATTAAAGGAGGACTTGAGGGCCCCCTCCCTCCAGGTCCCAGACAGACTCTTGTCAGTAAACACCTTAATCAGGTCGTCCTCCATCTCCCGCAGACCCACCATATCAAAGTGTCCCTCAAAACTATTAAGCAGCACTGATGGGTAATCTGAGGGGAAAATTAGTTATTGAATTGCATGGTTCTAAATAATATAACATTATTTGAGTAATAACAAATGCACTTTTAATCAAATCTTCTTTTTACATGCTAAGATACAGTAGCTAGTCAATGAGAGTGTATTCATGAATGTTCATGATCCATGTAATATAAATGATACAGTGTAAGAAAAAGATGAAAATGAAAACTGGAGACACAGAATTGATAGAAGTAAGCACTTTTAATCAAATCTTCTTTTTACATGCTAAGATACAGTAGCTAGTCAATGAGAGTGTATTCATGAATGTTCATGATCCATGTAATATAAATGATACAGTGTAAGAAAAAGATGAAAATGAAAACTGGAGACACAGAATTGATAGAAGTATTAAGATGTATTAAGCAAAAATTGCTTAAAATAATTATCATCAATTGACAAATCTTAAATCTAACTGTAATTCAAAACACACCTGGTAACTTCTTCAAAATCCCAAGCTGGCCCCCTTGTAGATTGGTTTCCAGTAGTTTAAGTCTTGCTAGGTATGTCTGCCTAGTAGACGGAACAACTGGTCCAGGGTTGTCCCCTAGGCCCTTTAACTTCTGATGGATTTCTTTATTAGACAACACATTATTTATGTCATCTGATTTGTGGGAGTAATGTTTCCAGTCGTACAGTTCTGTCTTCTGGGAGTCCACTGTTGACTGGCTACAGATACTGTTGCTGGATGGACGGCCACTACTTCCACAGAATGATGATAAAATATGTTTTTCTACCAGTTTGTTACCGGTGTCTGGATCTTCCCAGTAGTGAATTGTGGACTCTGCGGTACTTGTCAGAGATATGGTGTCTATGCTGTATGGTAGTGTCTTGTTAAGATCGTCATATGGATCATACAGTTCAGTATCTTCTGAATTCCCCGACTGTTCAAGAGTGGACGAACAAGAGTCAGTGGCTGATGGAAAATTTTGCCGATGCCATTGTCTGACAAGTTCCTTCTTACTTGGGGATTTCAAGGCAAGACTGCTTAAACTTTTGGCAAAACTGGGTTTACTTGGAGCACAAAAGCTGTCATCTGATGTTAAAAGGTCGCTCAGGTTTGCTGGTAGAGAGGACGGTAGAGCTACAGGGGGTGAGAAGACTTTCCTCTGCTTAGGAGATCTGACGTTCTGTGTAGATTTGAGGTTCATGGCACTGAACTGCCTGAGAACATCATTATTTTCAGGACAAAAGCTTTCATCTGAAGTCATCAGATCACTCAAATTAAACGGGTAAAATGGCCGTGGAGAACATCTCGGTGAAGTCTTTTTATCTTTGAAAACCTCATACACATAGTTTTCACTGTTTCTGACACTTTTTCTTTCCTTGGTCTTGTCTTCCTGTCCAATGTCTGTCTTTGGACTAATGCTTCTGAGTGCATTTCTACTGTGGTCTAAACAAGGACAGTTCTGCTGTTGACCACATGTACATGTGTCCCATTGACTAAAGCAAGTAAGAAATGACTCCTCTGATGTCAGAGTGTCATTTCTCCTTCCTTTGATGTCAATGTATGGATGATCTGTAAGGAAAAGAAACATTTAAAAATAAGATTTAAACTTATAAAATCAATTATTATAATACAGGTATACATATGGTAGGCGTACTTTTTTCCGTGGGATCATAATTCCGCGGAATCTCAATTTCTGTTTAATCCGCGGGTAGAAAATTCCGATAAACAAGACATTCTTTGATGATATTGTACTTCTTTCATGCAAAGAAAAAGAACTTGGTATAAATAAGTTTAAGAAGAAATCAGGTGTTAAATGAGTTGATATTGTTTTACAGGTTGATGTACACTCCATGCCAGGATTGTTTTGGAGTGGAGGACATTGATATAGTGATGTATGAGGAACAGAGAGACCCTGATATTCCTCCTGCAAACAGTACAGACACCATCAGAATCAACATCCAGGCAGTCAACGATCCACCAGTCATCTTCCTTATCCACAGTGGGCAGTCCATACTGCATGATGATCCAACAGAGCCCATCACTGTAAGATTTTACTGATGATCAATTTTGAACATTAACGCATGTTTTTTTCGTTATTCCTGTTAACTAAGGGAGCTCACTGGGGTTTTATTGTGTGAAAACTACGATAGAGAAACTGTTTTAAATTAGTTTTATACCATATATAACATACATTGATTTCAGTATACTTGCCAAGTTTAGGAAAAATCTTCCATCTAGGTATTTTTTAGGGACCATCTCAAAATATGGTACATATACTTTAGGGTTATAAAAGACTATTTGCTCAAATTATAATATGTGATGAGTAATATTATATACAAAAAAACACAAAATTCTACCATCTGGTCTCCAGAGGAGGCATGTTAAACTTAGCGAAATTTTTTATACATCAAATAACTTGATGTTATGAATTTAATTTTAGATTTTGCTGGAGGCTAAGAATGACTTTAATGTGGAGCTGTGGGATGAACCCTGGACAGCAGTACTTGGAGCTTATGATGTGGAATTAGCAGACTCGCTGCATTTAGAATTATCTGGGTCTTCTACAGCAAATTTAACTCTATCTGATGAAGCTAGGAGAATACCATCAGTCCTAGGAGATTGTTCATTGAATGAGGTTTGATTAAACATGACATAATGAAATCAGATGTTAAATACACAGTATTCCTAATAGTATTATTCTGTATACAGATGTGTCTCTCATATCATTCTTTCAATCTGTTCAATACATTTTAAATTAATTGATTTAAAAGATCTTATTTTTTTCCCCAGCCTTGTTTGAGTAATTTTACTGAAAATCTACCACATCCTGCTGATAAACTATCATGGCTGAGTTACACAATCCAGTTTTCACAGCCACTGAACCAGTTTGGGAATTTTTCTGCAAACCTCTTTATTATGGATAGTGGAAATGGAACTTCTCTGCCAATTACCATCAAGTTTGGGCTGATGGAATCGCCATGTCAAAATGGTGGAAAATGTCTTGGTAAATGTTTTGAGTATATTAATGACATATTTACTTGTGTACAGCTACTACATTCTAGGGAAGAAAATGCACTGACAAAAACCTGTGCAATTTAATGCATATTTAAAAACAATTCTCTATTTGTACTCTTTTTATTTACAGCCACAGGTATTTATCCTTGCAATGACACACATAGAACACACAGCTTTGATGCCTACTACAGATGTGAATGTCTAGGAGGTTACCAAGGGAAGTACTGTACCGAGGATATAAATGAATGTCTCAGTGATCCCTGTGAGGCGCCCCTTATCTGTTATAATGAAATCAACCACTACCGGTGCGCATGTCCTCAGGATCAGCCTAACTGTGAGCTCCTGCCCTGGATGATAGCACTTATTGCTGTTCTGGTGGTGGTGGCGGTCGTGGTCATCATCGTGTTGGCAGTTGTGAGATATAAGGTCAAGAAAAGGTACATTAACGCAGTACTTAAACATGTTTTTGATTAAAAATATATAATATTTTGTAGATAACAAGTTGTGTAATGTACACTGTATCTAAGTTTTAATTCAAAAGCATTAACTTACGGTACTCTGATGTTGATTATTCAAGCTTACAATTTTTTGTCACTCAAATCACTCAGATGACCTTTAGCCATAAATGTCCTTTGTTCAGCATCCTTGTATTTCATACCATTTTGATCAAGAAAATAAGATGTGGCATTTGGCAAAGGTTAGAGCTCTGAGATAACATTATAGAATATTTGATTGAGTGAGAAAATGCATCAAAATGACATCAGAAGCTTGCAACACATCAAACAAAGTTTCAGTGTTGTGATAGCTATAGAATAAAAGAAAGAACGACAGCTTCTGGAAAACTGTTCAAAATATGGGACACATATCATTTTGTGGGATTTTTTTTTATCCTGCCATGATTCTGTGAAGGGGGTAAAAGTTGTGCTTAGCTGATATGCATAATACATGTATGTATGTCATGAAGTACTCCTATAAAAAGAAATAATTTTAAAAGAATCTTTTTATTTTTCTTGTAGGAAAGAACCATATGAAAAAGAGTGAGTAAAATCAGTTTTGAATTATATGATAAAATGTAGACAATTATGAATTGGTACAAGATAAATGATAAAATGCATGGTAGATTTGAAATCTTGTCACAGTGACTATTATTTTATATTGTGTTGTTGTGCACTTCATGTATTTGACAATTTCTTTTTCAGACTTCTTGGGTCACAGTCTACATTAGCTTCCACGGCCAGTCTGAACAAATCAGATGAAGGTAGATATTGCCATACTTGTTACCACTTATACCTTTGTTTCAAAATACCCAAAGTTGCATCCCTGTTGAATCATTAAGCCCTTTGTGTATCAGGTTTTATATTTGTAACTTCACTGGTTGACTTCATTTACAATCAATGGATAAGGGGGATTCAAATTACTGGTAGATCAAATGAAGAACCAACAAATATTCTGAGAGGATCAGGTTTTGATGAAATACAGATTTATTTAAGTGAATCATGAGGAGGATTGTGTTCCTGTTGAATATACTTTTTTGAGCACATTTACAGTGCCTTTAGAATTGAAGATGATCTCCTAGGAAACTGAAACTTAAATGAAATTTGTTACATTTTCTATTTTAGGAGAAGGGCAGACTGGGGATCAGGTAGGGCTGTCGAAAATACTTTATTTTTTTCAAAAATAGATAGGTTTATTTACCATGATATTATTTGTTTTTTAATTTCTTTACTCTTTTTGAAGAATATTTTTACAAAGTATTTCTGAATCTATAGTATATCAATTTTTTAAAAAGATTCCTCCTTGATTAAATTATATTCTGTATTTGTATTGCAGTGCTCATCTGGAATACTTTGGAAAGAACCAGAGATCATGTTTGATGAATCAGAGGTAATTTTTCAAAAAAAATTTAAAGCAATTTATATTTCATTTCAATTTGGAAAAAAATATATAAGAAATTTAAAACATGTCCTTATGGCATGAATGCCCTGTCAAGTGTATATATTTATATGTATTCTACCTATTTCTTTGTACAGAACTTTACTGAAGAAAAGGTTCCATTGCCTGATAAAAAGGAAATGGTAAAAATTTTAAAAAATCCTAGATTGAAAGATCCCGGGGGTATTATTGTTTTTGTCCTGTCTGTCTGTCTCTCTGTGTGTCTGTTGTCAACTTTAACCTAGCCCATGACATTGAGTGGGTGGGGCTATGGCTTTCACATTTCACAGGCGTATTCCTTGTGACAAAACCTTTCTTTGGGTACCACCAAATGACCTCCTGACCTTAGAGTTTGGCCTTCTTTTTAAAAAAAAAACAACTTTAACCATGGCCATAACTTTTGAACAGTTGGAGCTAGGGCTTTCATACTTCACATATGTATTCATTGTGACAAGAACTTTCGGCTAGTATAAATATTATTTAACTTTTGAACTTGACCTAAGACTTTGACCCATTTTTTAAACACTTTAACTTTGGTTATATAAAACTTTTGAACAGTTAAAACTAGGGCCTTCATATTTCACAGGTGTATCCTTTGTAACATGACCTTCCTTTTGGTACCAACACTTTTGACCTTGACATTTGGAGTTTGACATGCATTTAAGGGTACTTAACACAAACAAAAATTTGATGCATGGATCGATATATATTTTTTGACTGATTTTGACTTGAAATGACATGAATAAAAAATCCCTGAAATATAAAGAAATCATAGGATTTCGTTGGTGCTTAAATATGAGATTTTGTTTTGTTTTCTTTATAATTCCATACAAAATTTTGCACAAATTTTTAGCTCTTCTGAGCCAAAGGCTCAAAGAGCTAATGCTATGGCCATTTGTGCGGTGTGCGTTAACTTTTTAGAATATGGGCCATAACTCAAGAACCCTTTGGCCAATCAGTACCAAATTTGTCACAGGGTATCCTTGGCCCAAGGGCTACCATTTATATTAAAATAAGGGTTGGGACCCTAAAACAAGGGGAGATAATCAGGAAAACAAAACCAAAAGTACTAGTTGCTAAAAAATCTTTTTCTCCAGAACCACCAGGCAGATTTTCACGAAACTTACATACAAGGATCAGGATATGTTGAAGATTAAAAATTGTTCAAGGCATGACCCTGGGGCAAAGGGCGTGGTCTCAAGGTCACTTTAAAGTTGACCTAAATTTACAATTAATAAAAATGTTTATATTTTGCTTACTATAAGGACTAGGATCATCAAATCTTGTAAGTTGATGCATCTTAGGACTTCACATCATGTTAACTCAAAAGTAGGTCACGGTGACCTACTTTTTTAATTTTGCGGGCATTTGTTTTCAAATTGATTTGAAGGCATATTTTGGACACTTTAAGGCCTATGATCACCAAACTTAGTCAGTTGATGCATCTTGGGTCCTTGAACAACGTCAACTTATAAGTAGGTCACCATGACCTACTTTTTGAACTTTATGACTTATCCTTTTTAAAACATTTAATCCCATTATTTCAGGCACTGAAAGGGTTAGAATCATCAAATCTTGTAAGTTGCTGCATCTTGGGACCTCAAAACATATTTAAGAAAAAGTAGGTCACTGTGACCTACTTTAAGAATTTTGCAGGCATATGTTTTCAAATTGTTTAAAAGGCATATTTTGATTACCTTCAGACCTAAAATCATCAAACTTGGTCAGGAGATGCATCTTGGGACTCTGAAAAATGTCGAACAAAATGTAGGTCATGGTGACCTACTTTCGACATTTTATGGCTATATTTAAGTATCTTAGGTATTTATAGGCTTAGAATCATCAAACTTTGTGAGTTGATGCATCTTGGGTTTTCGGAGAGTGACGACCAAAAATTAGGCCACGGTGACCTACTTTCGATATTTTATGGCTATATTTAAGTATCTCCAGTACTTATGGGCTTAGAATCATCAAACTTTGTCAGTTGATGCATCTTGGGTTTTGGGAGAATGTCGACCAAAAAGTAGGTCACGGTGACCTACTTTTAACATTTCATGGCTATATTTATGTATCTTAGGTATTTATTGGCTTAGAATCATCAAACTTTGTGAGTTGATGCATCTTGGGTTTTCAGAGAGTGACAACCAAAAATTAGGTCACTGTGACCTTCTTTCGACATTTTATGGCTATATTTAATTATCTCCAGTACTTATCGGTTTAGAATCATCATACTTTGTCAGTTGATGCATCTTGGGTTTTCAGAGAATGTCGACCAAAAAGTAGGTCACGATGACCTACTTTTGAATATTTCATGTAGGTATTGGCTTAGAATTATCAAACTTAGTCAGCAGATGCATCTTGGGACTCTGAAAAATGTTGACTAAAATGTAGGTCAAGGTGACCTACTTTCGACATTTTATGGCTATATCTAAGTATCTCCGGTACTTATTGGCCTAGAATCATCAAACTTTGTCAGTTGATGCATTTTGGGTTTTCCAAGAATGTAGACCAAGAAGTAGCCTAATTGGCTAAGAATCTTTAAACTTTGTCAGGTAATGCAACTTTGGTCTTAGGATACTTAGGGTTAGAGGCTTCGAATACAAGTGATAGGTTGTACAATTTATCAGAAGAGCGATTCAAGGCCCTTGGGCCTCTTGTTATCCTTATGACAAAATCTTACAAAATTCTACCACTATACTTGATGAACATTTTTCAGGTTACCAATTAAAATGTAAATCTATCAGAAATATTCCTGATTTCTGAAAAAAAGTTTGTGTTATTTATCCTTAAGGGAATGCAACCCTCACCATAAGCTGCCATGCGGGTGATCAGTGTTTCACAAACACATCTTGTTTATTCTGGAATATAATTCAACATTTTCAGGCATTTTAAAATTTTTCCTTTCTAATTTTTTTTTAACTAAAAAACATTTATTAATGTAGGTTCCGGTACAGAATTGGGTAGAACAGAAACATGATGCTGATTACTACAGCAACCGCCTTCTGAAATCCAACTTTAAGCCTTTGCTACCAGTCAAGGATTCCATTGCATCAGCAAAACAGACCATCAAGAAAGAGAAGACGGAGAAAAAATCCTCATCAGGCAAGAAAACAAAGAAAGAAAAGGCAGAGCAGCATTTGAAACAGAACCTAAGAAAGACGACTATGGGCCCAACTAAACCTGCATTTCCAAATCAAGTGCTACCAGAAATAAGGAGGGCAGATCAGACAAGGATTCCCGGCTCAAATGATCCAAACCTGATGAAATCAAGTAAAGTTCATCCTGTTGATTATGACTTGAAACCAAACAAGACGACTGTCAAGCAAGACCAGGATTCTGTTGATTCAGCCCCTACATTACTGCATGACCTTACACCGTCAGTCATCACTCCTACAGACCCACTCAAGGAAACCCAGAGTCCCAGATTTGAAGGGTTGGTAGTTACCAGACACAATAAAGTCCATCCACTGAATACAAAAGGATCTGACCTGCAGACTACTTATACTGATGAGAGCATGTCTGTTTCTGAGAAGGAAAAGAGAGATCTGATTGAGCTTGAGGCCAGCTCTAAAAAAAAATGTGCCATTGAATTGGAAGATAAGTCTGGAACCAGCTCAGTGTGAACGACAGTTCTTTAGTTCTCATAGCCGTGTAAATCCTATCAAACTTTGAATTTCTTTCCAACTGATTTTATTTGCTTTAAAACTAAACAGCTTTAATCTATACTATCAGATAACCAATCAATATTTTCTCTTTTTGAAAAGATGATTATGAAATGTTCATTAATTTTTGACAATGTACCTAATAATTTTGGAGTATTTAAATAAACTTCATGAAGTTCAGTTGTGTTTTGTTCAAGCAACAAACGTGTCCGGTCCATATCTTTCTTACTGAGGAACATTACAATCTACTACTCCACACAAAGATTGCCCATGACCCAAGGGTGTGTCATGACCTTGAGCCAAGGTCATTTGGGGAAGTTCAAGGTCACTGGAAGAAAAAGTTCATAATTCATGTCTGGTCCATATCTTTATGGATAAACTTGGTAGGTTCTCATTTCACACTTAGATTCCTCATGCTGTATGGGTGTGTCATGACCTTGACCCAAGGTCATCTGTGCAAGTTCAAGGTCACTGAAAGAAAAATTATATAATTCATGTTTGATACCTATCTTTATTATGGAAAAACTCTGAAAAACCCAGCGGGGGGTATTTTGTCCTGTTTGGACAGTTCTAGTTATAATTCAGAGTATAGTTATGTTGAGCCAGAGTGGGTTTTTTTTCATATTATGAAATTCATGGCCCCCGAGTCAGGGGTTCTAGGGTAAGATGGGGTGAATCAAATTGTGAAAATGCATCAATTCTGAAATTCTGGGCTATTTAAAACAGACAAACTAAGTGCATGGTTGCAGTATGATGAGCAAGGATATCATTTCCAACTTAGTGGAATTCATGGCCTTAAGGTCAGGTACTACAAGAGGGTTCTGTTGATCTAAAAACTTTCACTACCAGTCAATCACCCCGAAAATGAAAGTCAAATCCAGCATCAGATTTCTGTAGAGTGTCTGTCATGATGCATTATCCATGCAAGCTTGGTTGGATAGGCCTCATCGTTTCTTGGTAATGGATCTGCTCCAAAAAATACAATCTGGTCAATCAATAGAAATATGCAGGTCAAATCTAGCATCTTAACAAGCATTTCTGGTAGTGATCATTGTCATGTTCTACCCCCAACCTTAGCTGAGGTGAGCTGTTTAACATTATTTTTAAAATGGGTGAATTAAAGTATATAAAACAATGTTTTTAGCTCTACTGGTCAGAGACCAGAAGAGCTTATGCGATAGTAATGCGTCCGTCCATTTGTCTGTCTGTCTGTAAACAATTTTTCAAAATGATACTCCTCCTAGAGTTTTGGTCTGATTTCAATATAACTTGGCACACAAATAGACTACATTAAGATACATTATTCTATGTATCGGTTTTTGATTTCAATGAACGGTGTTGTCGTGGTTACTAAAAATAGAAATTTCAGTGAAAAACATTCAAAATGCTACTCCTCCTACAGTTTTGGTCTGATTTTAATATAACTTGAAACACAAGTAGACTTCACTAAGACACATAATTCCATGTGTCAATTTTTGATTTCGATGAACGGTGTTTCTGTGGTGTGCAAGTAGACTATACTAAGATACATAATTATCAGTTTTGTGTTTTTAATTTGGATGATTGATGTTGCCATAGTAATTTTAATTGAAAATTCTATAACATTTTATTAAAAGGTACTCCTACAGTTGTAGTCTTATTTCAATCTTGCCATAAAAAGAGATTTAATCAATGATCATTATACTATTTATTGTTTTTGTAAAGTTGAAAGTCCCAACTGCTACTTTTCTCTTCCTTTATTTTAAGTACAAACCATTAGAGCTGCAGTCTCGAAAGAGACTTCTGGTTTTATTTACTGTTGGCCTAATGTCCTTACTTGCAGGGATATTTGTGTGGACAAATAAAGACAGGTTACATCAAATTCTCTGAAAAGAATTGAGTAGGAGTATTACATACAAGTCTCTAGAGCAAGGAAAAGTATCAATTATTGATAAATTTATTATATGCACTGTTTTAGAAATCTAACAACACAGAATTAACAACGAAATCAGGCATACGATACATAAAAAAAAACTCTAATTAAAACATGCTTGTAGAATTAACTGAGAACAACTCAAACAAAACAATATCAAAAGCAACAAATGAAAGACATAACATTTATAAACAAATGACACAACTACTTATCACATACAGTTATTACATAGAACCGGAGGACAATACAAAAGTGTTTCCATTTCAATTCAGGTAGAAGATCATATTATTTATAATAAGCTTATTTATATCAAAAGCTAAAAGAGTCCTCCCCCCCCCCCCAAATAAAATTAAATACTTTAAACTGTGTTAGTTGCGAAATATAAAACACATCCACAAGGTCTACACTGAATGTATCAATTAAGTACAGTAGTTAATACTGGATTGATAACACATCAACATACATTGAATGGATCAAATTAGACATGCCTCTTGCTAAAACACAAGAAGGAAATAAACACCAAATTCAAAGGATTTGGCAGAATTTTGTCATGTCTTACTATATTAAATTCATTTCAAGACATTTCGCTGTGCAATAAACTGATACTGAGCTCTACTATGAAACATTAGTCTGTGAATCATTTTCAAAAGAATTTTGTTTCATACATAAGAATGCAAAATCTTTCTTTTAAAATTAACACTAGTTCAGCATGTCAGACTGAAAATTGCACCACACATCAAACTTGCATGTACAGAATATCTGAATTATTTTATTATCAGGAAATACTTTGCGATTTTAAATTCTGCTTATCGATGCCATCTGCAAATTTTCACAAAAATTGGACAATTGCAAAAAATACACAATTTTATAGTAAGATGTCGTAGACAATTCCTTACACAACATCAAAAACACTGATTATCCTTTAAAAACAAGATTTACTATTACGTAACTAATGGCTCAGCAAAAAAATATCTGAATCTCAAAGTTCAAACAAAATATGTACAAGTAACATTTTAGCTGCCTTCTTGAACAAAATAACTTGTCCATGCATATTCACAACATGAACTTCATATAAAAGTTCTAACCACAGAACAACACATCATGGTAAATGTCATATGTTCTAACTACAAATATTTACATTACATTAGACATTTTCCTTAATACAGACAGTATGTTGCAATTATAATTCAACAACATTCAGAGCACCAATTTACGTGTATGTGATGTGACAATTACAAATTCGTTGCCAAAAATATAAGTTAATGGATGTAACAATTCATGGCCCCATACAATGATTATTGTTTCATATGTAGTACATGTAATCTGAAATACTGGTTATAATACACTCATACATATTTTTCAAATTTCTTCACCTTATTGATTGGTATTAAAAGAGAATCCATGCAGAAAGAAATATAAGTCTGGTTCATGCTAAGCATGTCAAATTAAAATAAAAATACAAATATATACTGCTTTTAAACACCCAATTTTATGTTAACGCCCCCAAAATCTACCTGATTCAAGATCAATAATTTACCGCCTGTCAATCATAAAAAAAACAATAGCTTCTGATTTGATTGACAGGTGAGCTACCTGTGCTTCCTGATAATCCGAGTTTGCATGTTTTGATTACCAAACACAGACTTCCTGTGTAATGCTACGTATACACTGATTTTTGACATTTTGGGTATTGGGGGTCTCCAGGTAAATAACACCACTGTTACTTTGACCACTCCCCCTCCTCAGGTAACCGTACGTGCGGATTGTAGCCATAGTACAAAATAAAACATCTTTTAAAAACTATGCTATGCCGTTTATTAGTGCTGAATATTTTTCATATATCCCATTTCTTATAAAAATAATTTAAATCGTCGGACTTCCAATTACGGCAAATAAAGCCGGTTTCTGTGGACGCGGTCCTTTTTTCTAAAGATAAGTGGACGATATAACACTTACAAGTAACAAACAGCAGTGAAGATAGAAAAGAAATATTTTATAATGTCAATGTTTTAATAATCAAATTTTAATTATTTTTTGAAATAAAATTCAAACATATTGGAGTTTTCTAACCCGTGTGTATACTATGCGGGTACATGAAAGAGTTTGACGCGTGACCAGGTAGTTGTTTTCAAAACATGCAAACTCGGATTATCAGGAAGCACAGGTAGCTCACCTGTCAATCAAATCAGAAGCTATTGTTTTTTTTATGATTGACAGGCGGTAAATTATTGATCTTGAATCAGGTAGATTTTGGGGGCGTTAACATAAAATTGGGTGTTTAAATCAAAAAAGTATTTCACTGAGTATACTTCTAATGATTCTGGAATTTGATTATGCTCAATTGAAATACAATTATAATCATGAAAACAGCTCAGCTGTAACTTTTGAATGGTAGACAATTATGGAATGTTTGAGAAAATGAGTACAGGGGGTAGTTATGAAGTACTTTTCTTTAGTAAATGGTATAAAAATGTCAATATGAGTATCACATGTCACTCTTTTTGCAATTTACAAATCTATAATTAACTTGAGATTAGAGTTACAACACTATTCAAAATTTGTAAGCATGACTTGTGTTACTGTACAGCAGGAAATTAACTCACGGAGTTAATTTTCGCTATATTCGCGGAAAAAGAAATTCCGCGAATTCAACATACAGTGAATAATTCTTAAAACGCGATTATAAAGATAAATTGAAATTTTATTATTTTCTGTGATTAGATGTGGACTGTCTTTATAATTATGCGAGTGTCTGGATCAATTACAAACACGTAGTTGTTGCTGTTTTAAAAGCTTATTAATTGTTTAATTCATTTCTATAGCTTACGATTAATTTTGCTATCTAGTAGAAGTGCGATGTAATTATTTAATAAAACATGTTTGTTTAATTTCACCCGTGCGTATCACTCAGTCATTACCTCTAATCAAGGCATTTACTTAGTAAACAGGGTAACGACAATTAATTAATTTCAATTATATGATTAAAAGTTCAACTTTTTTACTACGGTATAATTTTTTTCTGATTTGGACCCGGAAATAAACAAAAAATAAATGCGTAGCATTATTTTGACTTCAAATCCGGATCAGTCCGGTGTTTCGTTATTATTCAATCGGGATCAAAATCGACACAATATATAGACTTTACTTTTCTGTATGATATGCGCGATATACAGCTCATATACATTACAGACTTTCGTAATATTCTATAGAGACGAGAAATAACACTTCACACAAAATATTCCTACAGAAAAATGCTTGCAAGTACTGTTTAAGAAATTTTTGGTTTTTCCTTTTCTGCGAATTCAAACGACCGCGATTTGCTGAAAATTGAACAAATCGCGATCTTTTCCAACCGCGATTTTAACCTGCTATACAGTAATCAAAACCCCAAATTGCAAAAATTAAACCTTCAATACGTCACCAAAGTCACAAACAGGTTTATTTCTTTATATCTCCTGGAGAAATCTGTCTCTCTCCCTCACCAAGAAATATTTGTAGAGCCTTTCTTAGAAGGAAGACCCCAAATCGCTGACGGTTTTTAATCGACCATGATGTGGCTGGACCGTAGACATCTCCCCTTTTTATATTTGTTAATCGAGGTAAACCTGAAATAAAATGTTCTTTTGTTTATAACAAATGCAAACAAAACCAATATTTTCAATTAATATTTTAAAATTTTATACACATCTGTCAGTAAATTGGGAGTGTGAAACATAAGATGATGTAAGACTGAAAGTTGCAAATACATGTTCTGTACTTCTGATAGACCTGATACATACTGAACAGATACATGTATCACAATGTGATGTCAATTTTTCAGGGGAAAATGAATGTATTTCGTGAACATATTTGTGGTTTGAACTGGTTTTCCATAGAGCTAACATTAATTGGGGAGGGGGGATTAAACTGGGCTGACTCCTAGATTTTTTTTTCTCAACAAGTTATTGGTCAGATGTTTTCTTTTTTTTTTTTTTATTCTGAAGTACTATTT
>PRKT01000178.1:549493-638094 GCA_003671525.1 Saccostrea glomerata | reverse complement strand
AGTAATGGTCCGGACAAAATCTCGTCTACAGACAGACGGACGGACGGACAGACGGACATGGTGATTCCAATATACCCCCCCTAAACTTCGTTTGCGGGGGGTATAATAAAATATGTTGAAAATTACTAAGGACCTGGAGATGTCACATCCATGCAGTACGTATTCTTCATTAAAAGGTCTTTCATGGTACTTGAACTTGAGTCCAGTTCTTCTACAAGATGCAAAAAGTTTGAATTATTCTGTAACCATTCTTTATGTCCTCTTTCATGTGATGGCATCCTGGCAATGCCAGGGGTCCTGACTCCTGATCGAGTCAACAAGTTGCCGTTGGACCCCTGGCGTATCTCATTAGATATTTTAGGGCTTGCTTCCCTCATTTAGAAGCACCATCAATTAAAGCTTTCATGAACAGAAGATAATGTATATAAAAAGTATTCAATTGACATCTCAAATGCACATGTTACAAGTTGTTTATCATAGAATGGTTTAATGTGATTGATTAAGAGATAAGAAAAATTATTCAGATTTTTAATTTTTCTGAAAGATGTCGCTTCAGTAGCCCATGGATATTGAATGAAATATGCCAGGGGTCCAACGGCATTGTGTTGACTGACAGCACCCCTGGTATTGAATACGATGGAAATTCCCACTTCAAACGTAATGAGATTCAACAATTTGTGAAGAGAGTCAGAATTGAAGATGTAGCTTCTTAAAAACAAGTACTCGTTAATAAAATTTTATTTCATTTATCTAGACTCTAAAATAATTACCTGACATGTGTGACTTGATTGTGTCCAAGCATTCACATTTACTGAATTTTCTTGCACTACCAAATGCTGTCTCCCCATCCTGAAAATAAAATATCATTCATCACTACACTTGTGTTAAGAGATAAACATAATACAGTAGTGGTGTAATTATTGACTAACAAGAATTCTGTGAGCCAATGCTCACTAGGAATACCCCCGTTCTGATGCAATTAACACTATCATGTTAATATACACAAGTTCAATTACGGACAGATGCACCGAAAAATATGAAATTGACATCAGATTCATATCAAAACAAGAGATGTTTGTAAAACACAGTTGGAATTTTTCCAAGTGCAAAAGGGCATAGCTCTGTCAAAAATGGCGCGATTGTACATGTACCCAAAACAGAACTTGACCAAGATAGTCATCTGATAAATCTGTATACCAAATTTGATTTTAGTATGTGCAACCTCTGCAAAGGAAATGAATGGAAACTGCAAATAATCAAAATTTTTCTAAGTTCATGGGGCATAACTCTGTCAAAAATGGTGCGATTGTACCCAAAACAGAACTTGACCAAGATATTTATTTGATATATCTGTATACCAAATTTCATTTCAGTATGTACAACGGTTATGAAGAAAATGAACGGAAACTGCAAATAATTGGAATTTCTCGAAGTCCAAGGGGCATAACTCTGTCAAAAATGGTGCAATTGTACCCAAAACACAACTTGACCTAGATATTTATTTGATATATCTGTATACCAAATTTCATATCAGTATGTACAGTGGTTGTGAAGAAAATGAACAGAAACCGCAAATAACTGGAATTTTTCGAAGTCAAAGGGGCATTACTCTGTCAAAAATGGTGCGATCATACCCATAACAGAACTTGACCTAGATATTCATGTGATATATCTGTATACCAAATTTCATTTTAGTATGTGCAACGGTTGTGAAGAAAATGAACGGAAACTAAGTGGACCGACAGACCGACCGACAGACGGACCGACAGACAGCAGCAAAGCAATATGCCCTCCCTTCTTCGAAGGGGGGCATAATTAATCTCACAATATGGGCATAATGGCATTCCTCAACAAAGAGTGTACTTAAATTAAAGTATCTGCAATGAGTAGTTGATAAGAAAACTGTGTCGAAAATTTTTTTATGTATGAAACGGACAGACAAACAGGAATTTGACATTGGATTTGACTAAAAATGTATCCCACTGTATGGCACGCTTCAGAGAAGATTGTGTTAAAATATCAAGCATCTGCAATGAGTAGTTGGTAAGAAAACTGCGATGAAAAATTTGTTATGTATGAAACCATTAGACGCAAAGACAAACAGGAAGTATACATTGGATTTGACCAAAAATGTTTTCCACCGTATGGCATGCCAAGAGATGATTGTGTTAAAATTTCAAGCATCTGCATTGAGTACAGTAGTTGCTGAGAAAACTGGGACGAAAAATTTGTTTTGTATAAAACAGACAAACGCACAGACAAATAAGAAGTTGACATCAGATTTGACCAAAAATGTAGCCTACCATATGGCATGCCTCAGAGATGATTGTGTAAAAATTTCAAGCATCTGCAATGAGTAGTTGCTGAGAAAACTGCGACAAAAAATTTGTTACGGACGGACAGACAGATAGACACAATGGTAAAAACGGAATACCCCCTCTCCTCTGGAGCGGGGGTATAACAATTAAGTCATTTTATATTTACTTGTTGCTACTGATATTATACTTTTGGCTATTTAAAAGATCATGATGATTACTTGAAGATCACAAAGCTTACCTCAACAAGATTAAATATTAGTAAGACACTTGCATGTTTTAGTGAAATCCAAAATAGTCGCATATAGTTCATCATTAAGGTCATTTGTAGAAGCATTTTAAGCAAGGCAGTTATAAGTCAGAAAAGGTTAGTTTAATATTTCACAATCTGATTAAAATCAGCTGTTCTGATATGCTACCCCTTTTAGTAAGCGATAGCGTATCAGAACAGCTGATTTTAATCAGATTGAATATTGCAGGGACTGTTTAACATATAAAAGAAAAGGGACTAAATTCTTCTTCTATAAAGTATGCGCAAGAAATTTTACCTCATCTTTAATAAAAGGATCACCGCCATGTTGTAGTAGATTGATGAGAATTTCTTTCTTCCCCCACATACATGCAACATGCATTGGTGTGGTACCCTCAACAGACCTAGGAATAATTACATTGTTTCAAGGCAACAGATTACACAGCAATTTACATATGCATGTATACATCTTAAAGCACTACATTTGAATTATCATAGAATAAAGCAACTAAAGTGAAATAACAAAATTTTGTGAGGATTATTATTTTTTAGTTTTCAAGGTCTGAAGAGACTCAGGAATTCATGTCCACTTCAAAATGTAAAATGTTACATACAAAACTACTCAATAATTCTTCATCCATAAAATCAAATCCCCAAGAAACCAAGAGATTTTCCTCAAACCACAAAAATTTGACCCCATTGACAAATATGTGATTTTACAGTTTACTTTCCTAATTAAAGCAATTTTAAATGACTGAAACTATTTGATACCTGACATTAGGATTGCCTTTATAATCTAGCAGTAATTGTGTTGCCGAATCACTGAGTCCTGCAGCTATGTGCATAGGTGCTACCCCCTCAACTGGCAGGATTTCATTTGGATCTGCTCCCTGCTTCAACAGCTGCTCAGACAATCTACAAATAAAACCACCAATCAAAATAGGCATCTCTACCAACTTGATCATCTTTGCTTCTGACCTCTATAAATGACAGATTACTGTATTGCAATTTTTAGAATGTAATTCTCTCACTGAATTGAACCAAAAAGAGTTGCTTCTAACTTCTCATACATGTTTGCCACAATAAACACACATAAAATACAATACAAACCCTCAAGAAAACCCTATTATCAGGAAAACATCCCCTTGGTGTACAGACTAAAATAAGATTCTTTATCAGGAAATAAAATTTGTTACTCTATTTATACTCCTGTTATTTGCAACACTCTATTGAGAAAATATTTTTTTAGTACATCGTGGAGCTTTGTGTGCCTATATGAAATCAAGAAATCAGAGAATTTCTATTACCAGGAAAATAGAATGTAAATTTCTCAATACAGTAACTGTAAAACATTCTCAGACGTCGACCCTTTAAAAAATATTTAAAACTTAATTTTTTGATTGGTTTTCTCAAGTATATTTAAAGGTGCATTGACACAGATTTGAAGTTAAATAGATAATACTGTAAACCAGCTGTTGTCATCTTTTATTTGCATTTCGTCAGTTAATCATCAATCCCAGACAACTATTTTTCGCAGCTGAGAAATTATTCTTTACAAATACATTGCAAATTAAAGGGTTCGCGGTGATTAATATTCGAAAGTTGAAGTAGGTTATGAAACTCACGAATAAAAGTTGGTAATTACAGTATTTCCTCAAATTTTCTATATCACAACTTATGTATTGCAATAGCATTTCACATGAAAATATAATAAATATCTATTTTTATTTCGAAGTTATTAAAACCTCAGTTTTCTGGATGGGTTTGATTGACATGTCCTTGCACTTTCACAAATTATAACTTTACTCTTAATTTTACTTAAGAAAAGTGGCAATTTTGTTGAGTATTATTGAAAGATATTAAAAACTATAATCTGAAAAATTCACAGTAATTATGTTCAAAAGTAAAACACCCTCACTAATATGGTTAGTGTCAATCAAACCCGACCAGCAATTCAAAGTTTCAATAAATTCGAAATGAATTGAAATTTTTTATTAGATTTTCTTTGGGTGCGTCAATTTACCCAAATGGAAACTCACATGGAAATCAAATGAACCCAAATGGAATATTAAGTAAAGGTAAATTATTTATCTTTTTATTATATTCTCAAGTTGTAACTTAAAATATTGAAGAAAAAAAACTTTGAAAAAGGGAATATTTTCATATTATTAATTTCTTTAATTGTATTTTAAAATATGATTTTTTTTCGATTTGTAATAACTTTTGAACATCATTGAACACAAGATTGAAGTATATAGTTTCCATGGCCGTAGGAACCGAACAGGGGTTTGGGGGTCTGAGAGGCCATGCCCCCCAATCCATTTTTTTTGTCGATATATTAAATATTATCAAAATTAAATTCGTATCTCAAAACACAATATAAGAAATGAATAACTTTAATTTTAAATTTTGTAAATTCATTTTTTCATTTTAAAAAGTAAAAATACTTATTTAAAATTCCATTTGGGTCCATTTAGATTTCCATTTGAATCCATTTAGGTAAATCGACGTCCCGTAGTCCTAACGACGTAGATAAAATTACTGATTAGGCTAACTGAAGTTGACATAAACAACCTAAACATGCTAAATAGGTCGCAAATGCAAACAGCTGAGCAAGAAATAAAGAATATAAACTGATCTACATCTAAACTCACATAATGCAACGTTTCAAATGCTGATTAAATCATTCAACGACACATGAAGTTTTTTTAAAAGAATAATGAAAAAATATTGGTCTCATTCAACTCATACTTACACAAGATCGCCTTCACTCAATGCATCAATTAGTTGTGCAGCAGTCGCCATTTTGAAAAACCCGCTATAGCGATCACGTGATTATTTCCGGAAAACTATTTTATGCAGATTGATTTTTATTTTAGATTTTGAATCTCGTAAACGCTTCTTGTCGGTTAAACAAATATCATAGTTTTAAGCCTTTAAATAACATTGACGATACTTATTTTTTTCTGCAGAAGTGTGCATTGGATTGATTGTGTGATTGCTAGGAGCAACAACTACTTAAACAGATTGAAATGAATTCTGGCGAATCATCAAACGATGGAGATGAAGATCTCAAACAGCACAGAAACCTCGATGTGGCTACGACAGCTTCTCTTGACCTGGTTGCCTTAAATAATAAGGTGAAAAAGCTGCTCATCTCACATCTGCCGATCTGAATAAGACCATGAGCAGTACTTCCAATGCCAGTAGTTTGATCATTAGGCTTTCTTGTTTAAAAGCTAGCTCAAAACAGGCTTGGGGTCAATTACTTTCAAATACATTGATAATTTTGTCAATTACTTGCAATTACAATTAGATCTACATTGATTTTTCAATTTTAGTGCATTTGGCAGTGTGACACACGGTATAAACAAATTAAACATTATGAGACATATAATTATTGTAAAAACACAAGTCCATGCTTCACCAGTATGGTGTATGACAAAATCTTTTTTGTAACTTTCTCAAATCCATATTTTTGAAGGAAATAAATAATATTTATCATAAATCAATTCATTATTTTCTATCTTAAAATGATTTGAATACAGGTAAATCTAAAAGGGTATGTAGTAAGTCAAATTACTGTAAAACAAATTAACTTTCTTAAAATCATTGTAATTTGCAAATTTGCAGGTAGAACTGACATTTTCAAAACGTGGGAATAGGTAGTATAAACCCATTAGTATAAAAAAAAACTGTGTATCAGTGTAAGACACCTTTCTTATAAACTTTCATTTTGAAAAAAAGTAATTGAAATGTAATTAAAAATACATGACCTCTTTATAAATGTATTTTTTAAACACATACAATTCCTTGTAATTGAAGGCTCGCTCAAATACAAATTACTTCCAATACCTCAAACAAATGTAATTAATAACGTTCAATTACAATTACTTTATTCAATACGCAAGTTTTGAGATTATCTCCCTTGGTGCGCTCTTTCATTGAGGAGAGGAGTTTGGTTGCTGCGTAAACAAACAGGTGGGACAGATATTTATTTAAACAATAAAATGCTTTCTTTGTTTGTTGTTACTGGAATGAACGGAAGCAGCTGTTGCAGAAAAAATACATAACCCGCTTACGCGGGTTATGTAAATTTTTTCTGCAATAGCTGCGACCGTTCATTCCAGTAACAACAAACAAAGAAAGCATTTTATTGTTTATATTTATATCTGTTTAAATAATCAATGAAAGTAGGATTAAAAAGATTAATTATTGTATTAATGATGCGAACGTCTTTATACGTTTCATTGATGGAACAGCCACTGATTAAGAAACCTGTACAGGCGACCTACCTACTGTAGTTTATGCAGTGATGATCGCAATGGGGTTTCTTAAGAAATATAGGAGAAAATATTCAGTGGATGTAAATATTATTGGATATATTGTATCATCGATATACTGGTTTATCGTAACTATATAATTGTAAGGATGCACTGTTCAACTCAAGAACAACCGAATTAAAGTAAAGGTGTCATATTTTAAAGCAAAAAATTCTGAACAAAAAAGAAAATTCAGTGGATGTGAGACTTTTCAGACGAGGGAATAGATACATGGACCTCTAATAAATACGGTAAACATGAATCTGATCATTACATATCGGCAATCTAAATGACACATTGATTTTTTACCTTATTATAACTTCAAAAAACCCACTAACTTTTTGGAGAATGTTAATTACAATCAAGAAAATCTTTTACTTTTATGAAGACCACGACGTTTATTTCGTTTTTAAGTACCCTATAATTGAAAGTAGATTTATAAATATACACTGTTGAGCTTGATAAAATCATAAAATGCATCACTGATTAACGTCTTTATCTTTCTATAACATTAAATAAATTTTAAAAGCCATAGACATCGTTCATTTATTAATGCACGTTTGTATACATAAGCAAAACTGTCCCACCTCCATGCTAAAATGGATATTTTTTGCTCCTTTATCGCAGGAGAGTTACAATCCCGAAACTGGTGTATTACTCCATACCTGTCTCAAAAACTTTTACAATTCAAGTATGTAACAATAGTGTGCTTTCCTGGTCAATCAATGTATTTTCTCTTGCCATGAAAAACAGGCCTATCACAGTCTCTTGAATTAGCTATACATCTTTGTTTATGTCTTGCACAGTCTCTTGTTTAATCCATATAGCTTAATTTGGCTGTATAACTTTAATAAATAATTTATTGCTTTTTATACCCCAAAACGGACAACACTTTTTGAACTTTGAGTTCAAAGTCTCTCAAGGAGAACACAATTTGTTGAGCAATTTTTATATGCATTGTTTTCGAAGCATTCAAGATTGAATACTATATATCACTGCACCAAGATGCAACTTTGTGTACATGCTGAATAAATAAGACTATTCAATTATCCAATCAAACGTTCACTTACAAGAATTTGGAAGTATCTCAGAATTCTGTTACAGAAGTGAAAGCCCTAATGTTTCACGAACAGAAAATTGTGACTGGTTTCGGTAGCCACCAAGAGAATGACTACAGTTTTTCCTGTACGAAAATATATAATAAGTACATGTACTTGCTTTTGTCTTGTTGTTTAGCTCTAGATAAAGTTTTCTCCATGGCTTCCTTTACTTTAACATTAATTTTCCCGAATGTCGCTAATGAGTCTCTGATTGATCAAAATTTTAATGAATATTTTTATCAGAAGGGACACTAGGTTTTTATCAGAAGGGACACCAGGAGATGACACTGAATGGGGTATCCTCAGGTCCCTGGTAGCTATCTTGTGTGAGCAGATCAAAGGATCCAATTATTGATCAGATATTAAAATTTGATGGAATTCTGACCCTGTTCCAAAAGTACACAGTATAATTAAGTTTTCAAATAATTCTTTTCTAAAAGAAGTTTTGTGTACTTTTTCAGAACTCTTTAGAAAACTTGAACCATATTACATTAATTTTCTTTCCCCTACAATTAGGTTATCTCTATGAGGGGACAAATTAAGAAGGTGAAAGTTCACGTAATCCACAAGCTTACAAGACAAATAACAGCACTGCAGAAGAAACAAAGGTAGGGTGGTCCAACTAATTTTTCAATAATGTTTGATTGCCCTTTCCTGCATCGGAGTGAAAAAATTAGGTCGGTAGCTAGGTGGGATTTTTCTTCATAGAATATTTCAAAATCAACACAAGTTTTCAAAATGTGTGTTCCTGAATACATAAAAAAATAATTGTCTCACGGGGGTTAAAAAAAATTTGAGTCAAGCAATTTTTGGCCAGTCAGTGGGGAGAGGGCAATTAAACATTTTTTTTAAAAGATGGTCCTATTATATTATAATATTGCTTGTTACAGTACTGTACAGTGAAGATATTAAAAAAAAATTATACAGTGAATGTTTTCTTGATAAATTATGATTAAAAAAACTTATTCAAGATTTATTTCATAAGAACTTCAATTTGTTAATTTTTTGGATGTAAATATGAATGGAAAGTTTTTAGAATATGCAGAAAAAAAAATATCTGGCAAATAAATGAAATCATGCTTTTATCTCATGAAATTAAGTCACATGAAATGTAAGTGAAATGCAGCACCAAATTTTAGGAAAAAATTTCCTAATACAATACAAAGAACAAAGTGAGCATTTATCTTTGTTATTCTTTTAGGGGTCCAGAGAAGTTACTTGAGAAAAATAAAAGAAAAGCAGAAAGATTAGTAGAGGAAGTACAAGTCTTAAAAGTAAGTAATGGTCAAGGAAGATGTACATAAACAGTCATTTATTATTCAAAACTAAATACTATCTCACTAGAAACCTTCATCATTGAATTTAAAGTTTTTTAAAAGTATGAAGTGTGCAAGACGATTTTATGTTGATATCATTGATATTCTTTACAGGACTTAAAACCAGACCGCATAGCAAAATATGCTATTGGACATACCATTTCTTTCGCAAATGTTTGCAAAGAGGTAAGAATTTTTAGGCTATATTAAGTACTTGTTTCTTCAAATTCTTATATTTTTAGCTCACCTGAGCTCTTCTGATCACATTTTGTCCGTCTGTCTAGCTGTTCGTATGTCTAGTCTGTAAACTTTTCACATTTTCAATTTCTTCTCAAGAACCACTGGGCCAATTTTAACCTAACTTGATACAAAGCATTGTTGGGTGAAGGGGAGTTTAAATTGTTAAAATGAAGGACCAAGTTTCCTCACAAGGGGAGATAATCAAGAAAAGACAAAAATAGGGTGGGGTCATTAAAAATCTTTTCAAGAACCACTGGGCCAAAAAAAGCTGAAACTTATGGGGAATCATCCTGAGGTAGTGTAGATTCTAAATTGTTCGAATCATAATACCCACAGGTGGGGCAGGTTCACAACAGGGAATTCAAGTTTTACATTGAAATATATAGGAAAAATCTTTAAAAATCTTCTTCTCAAGAACCACTGGGCCAGGAAAGCTGAAACTTATGGGGAAGCATTCTGGGATTATATAGATTCTTTATTGTTCAAATCAAGACCCTCGGGGGTAGGGCGGGGCCACAATAGGGAATCCAAGTTTAACATAGAAATATATACATGTAGCAATTTTTTTTTATCTTATACTCAAGAACCACTGGGTCAGAAAAACTGAAATTTATGTGAAAGCATCCTAGGGTAGTGTAGATTCTAAATTTTACATTGAATTATACAGGAATTATTTTTAAAAATCTTCTTTTCAAGAACCACTGGGCCAGAAAAATGGAAACTTACATGAAAGCATCCTGGGGTAGTGCAGATTCTAAATTGTTCAAATCATGATCACTAGGGATAGGGGGGGGGGGGGCACAGTAGGTATTACAAGGGGGAAATCTGGTAAAGAACAGCATGGTCAAAGGTTCTTAGGTGAGTGTTGTGAACCTTGGGCCTCTTGTTTTAAAGAATACTTTGGTATGTTAATTTATCATTCAGATCATTGTATGAAAATTTTTAATTTTTTTTAGAATTATGTATTTTTTTCTTAAAAAAAGAAAGAAACTAAAACTATTATAAAGATCTCATACAATGTAAGGATTGAAGACTGTTAGGAAGTATTAACAATTTAAGTATACAATGACAAATTTCCAAAGAGAGTTTGTGACTGTTTACTTAGTGTAATGTTCTTACTCCAACATGGGTTAAAAGTATGTCTACAGACTACAGTATTTGAAAGCTAAAATGACTTTGAACAGAAAAGCTGACCCCCCAAAACAATCACTGAATATGAATACTCGAATGATAATGTGTCTGTGGATACAAAGTAAAGTTTGTTTATAGATAATATATGTTAACTTATTTCAAATCTGTGTGTATTTCAAGCCAAAGGCCTCTTTGGAAACCAAAGCACTGGCTAGACTGACAGATCACAAGATTTTACAAGATTCTGTGAAAGAATTCCGCAGAGACCATGAGGACTGGATGTCTTTGGCAGCTTTTCTGATGAGTCGAAATTCAGGTCGAAGAATCAAAAAACAAAAACAGAATCGTGTTGACAAAATCATCACAAATGTCAAAGCTGGAGAAGTCTTGGTGAAATCTTATTTACAGAATCGACTTGAAGGAGATGAAGAAGGTTTGGACAAAATTCAGATATTAAATTCAGGGAAGAAAAGCTCAGACAATTCAGCAAAGGAAGCTACAGACAGTCCAGCTAATCCAGGGTTTCCTGGAGATGGAGGGGGCTCTGATATGGAATCAGAAGAAGAGAGCGAGGAGACTTCTGAGGAGGATTCTGTCAGCAGCGAGGAACTGTCTGGGAACGAGTCAGAAACACAGGTTACAGAGACACCACATAAATCTACAGGACAAAGAGATTCATCTAAACCCAGCACCAATAAAAATAAACAGATAAAAGAAAGTAAAACAGAAGGAAAGCAGGACAGCAAACATTCTGAAATGGTAATAAAGAAATTAAACATGGATGATTTTGATAGTGAAAGTGAGATACCAACCGATTCATTTCTAACAGATGATAAATCAAAATCCTCAGACACAGAGGCAAAGAAACACAAAAAGAAAGATGCTTTCTTTGTTACTAGTGATGATTCAGGTGAAGAGGATGAAGATGATAACCAAGAGGATAGTTACAGGTTAAAGGGAGATAATGCAGATGATGGAGATGAGGAGGAGGAACTGGAGAGGGGAAAACATGCATTTAGATCTACATTCCTCGGCTCACTGTCAGAAAGAGACTGGAGAAGGAGCACCAAAGAAAGGAATGAGTCAAAGAAGGCAACAACATCAAAACCTGCCTCAAACTTTCAAAAAGATAAAAGGAATAGGGGATTTCCAAATACAAATCCTAATCAAAACAAGCAATTCAGGTATTTATGATTCAGTGACATGAAAAAAAGTTTTTTACTAGTATGTGTTAAATTTAAATCGCATTTGTCTGTCAGTTGGTCTAGCTGTCTGTCTGTCACAGAACTTAAACCTTGGACATAACTTTTAAATGGGAAGAAAAAGGGGTCTCATATTTTAAAACATGTTTAACACATACTTTATCTGTAATTATACCTTTCAGAATGTTTTATGATTTTAAGAGGTATATCATAGATTATTATAAATACTGGTATTCAATTGCTTTTTTTTAAGATTCATAAACCATCTGCCCACTCATATAAAATGTTGCTTGAACCCTAATGATTTTTCAAAAGAAATGTATTTTATCTCCCTTATCAGAGTATTGATGAACCTTAAAAAGTTAAGTAATGAAAACCTACTGGGTAAATACATTTAATTAACGATGTTTAAATATTTTATGACAGGTCAAAAGAAACACAAGACACCATTAGAAAAGGTGAGCTATGCGCTAAATGTCAGGGTACGTCTTTTAACCACAAGGAACCCCAAGGAACCCCAAGGAACCACAAGGACACCACAAGGAACTGCAAGGACACCATATATAACATTAATTACAATAAATATGGTTTATATGCACTTGTAAATTACAAAAAAATTTTATTAAGGGCAATTAAGACTTGAATTGTCTTAAAAAGGTACACTACTCAGCCAATTACCGTAAGGTAAAAAACTAAAAAATATAAATTGAAATCACTTATTTCAGCTAAATTATGCATGTATAGTTCAGAGTGAGATATTCTATTTTTATGATGTATAAAATGTTTATGTATTAATTTATTCAACTATATTGTGTATTTCAATACACAAATCAAAAGTCAATACCCATTACCCAAGAAAAACCCTTAATGTCATGTCCCCTGTACCACTAGGATAAGCCAAGGTACCTACAGAATTTCAGTGAGAATGAGAATGACATTTCATTCAACTTTTAAAAATTCTAAACATAGTTTAAATGCATTTGTTAATTTCAGTTGATTACTGTTTATTAGCTCACTTGAGCAAAAGACTCAAGTAAACTTTTCTGATCATATATTAAGGTAACATCTTTTTGATTTCTTGGTTTACGGATTTTTTAAAATCCAAACTTAGTGGTGGTTGGGAGAAATAAGATAAGATTAAATGAAGCTTTTGTGTGTTCACGAAAGAAATGCAAGTCAGAGTCATGTAAGAGTATGTACGTTATATTTTTTAGGCATAAAGTTTTGTAAGTTAAATCACCATACATCATGATACATACTGCATAATTTTTAGGATGATTGACTGTTGTATCTTCTTTTTTCCAAGTATTTGTGTATTGAATTAGGTTAAAAACAGATAATGAACAATGTAATTAAGAAATGAACATAAACTGTATTTTTGTTTATTAACACTGAACTGGATGTCATTGAGGTTTCAGATTTATTGGGATACTTTAGGGTATTATTTGGATACCTAGGGTTTCCTTTGGGGTTCTTGTTATCGTTTTGTTTGTGTATTAAAATATGCAATGAACAGTTGCAATGTTACAGTTACAAAAGTATATAAACCATTTTTAAATTTATAAAGGTCAAATTGTGTGTCCTTAGAGAATTTTAGAATACTTTTAGGGTACATTTAGATGTCTTTGTGGTATAATAAGGTCATCGTTTGGTTCAATATGCTGGCTTGGTATCATTTTGTTTTGTGTATTGCACAATATGCAATAATCAGTTACTATATATGTCATTTATAAATGCAAGTATAAACCATATATATTTACATGTACATTTATTAAAGTTAAATAAGAAGTCATTGAGATTTTCTTAGGGTACCATAGGGTATTCTTTGGTACCTTTAAAGCCTAGTTTATTCTTTGGTTTTATGCGATTTTCCATTGGTTCTGTGTATTAAAATACACAAATAATAGTTGCAGGATTTTTTTTTACACCATATAATATATTATCAAATTTCCTAAAAAAATATACATGCATAATTGACATGATTGAACTTAATTGTATACTAAGCATATACTACTGGTACCTTAAAATTTTTAACTTGGATATTGCTCTTTTAAATTCAATTAAGATGATTAAAGCTTTAATTTGCCCTTCAAAACATTTTTTTGTAATTTATAAGTGCATATAAACAATATTTATAGTAATTAATGTTATACATGTATATGGTGTCCTTGTGGTTCCTTGTGGTGTCCTTGTGGTTAAAAGACGTACCCGTCAACATATACTGTATGTATGAAGTTAGCATATTAAAGTACTGAGTATTTTTAGCTCACCTGAGCTGAATGCTCAAGTAAGCATTTCTGATCACCTATTGTCTGTCATATATCTGTCCATCTGTTGGTCTATCCTTCTGTAAATTTTCTACATTTTCAACTTCTTTTCAAGAAGCACTAGTTCAATTTTTACCAAAGTTAGTACAAAGCATCCTTTGGAGAAGAAAAGTTTAGATTGTTAAAATGAAGTCCTTTTTAAGGGGGATACATGTACTCATTATTCAACTTATAACCTGTGGTGTTAGGGTTGGGGCCACAATAGGAAATTAGTATATATGACAAATCTTTAGATATCTTCTTCTCAAGAACCCACCCCACTCCTACCTCGTGTCTTTGGGGATAGGTTGGGGCCACAGTAGGGAATCCAAGTTTTACATTGAAATTAGGGATGTCAACGAATATTCGAATATTCATTCGATGAGTTGATATTCGAATATAAATTTATGATTCGAATATTCGTTTTTAGGTATACAAGCATTAAAAAGAAAGAAAAACCTGGCAAGTTTTATTAGAAATTGAATCAAGTTTGTACAAAATAAAAAAAAACACTCCTCTTGGAATACCTTAAAGGTGTGAAGTGTGTATCTAAGAGTAATTTATTTATTTGTTTACTTAATTAGTGGTATAATAGTGTCCAGTATTAACAATCAACTTTGTATTGTTGTAAGGACCCAGTTTTACAATAAACACACAGACTTCTTGTTAATCTAAATATCATTAAAAATCATAATCAGGAAATTATTATTAGCAAAAAGTAATTGCTTTTAATATTTCACCGTTAGATAATTGTTCTGCTCGGTATAAATTTGTAGGAGTTATCAGTGTAGACTTTAGAAAGATGATCAATTAATCTGGAACATACTAAAGAATCTTTTGAATTTTCAAAAAACAAAAACATTCATTACATTTTGGATGTATACTATTCAATAATTTAAAAAAATACATAATTGTAGTGCATTTTTCGAACTCTACATGAGTTTTTATTAAAAAAAAATAATGGCATAAAACCTATACTGTTTGACAGGAGAGTGAAGATATATATATTTAATAATGCAAGATGTATTTATTTTATCGAATATTCGAATATATTCGAATACTCCTATCGAATATTCAAATATCAATTATTGACAATTTTGACATCCCTAATTGAAATGTATAAGAAAAATCTTCAAATATTTTCTTCTCAAGAACCACTGGGCCAGAAAAACTAAAATATATGTTGAAACTTCCTGAGGTAGTGTGGATCCTAAATTGTTCAGATCATGACCTTCTGGGATTGGCTGGAGCCACCATAGGAATTATTTTCACATTCAATTGGAATAGTATACATGTATTGGGAAAGTCTTCTCAATAACCACTGGGCCAGTAAAGCTGAAACTTACATAGGAGCTTCTTAATGTAGCTATAGTGTAGATTCTAAATTGTCCAAATCATAGCCCCCTGGTTTAGGGCCACAATACTACAATAGGCAATCTAAGTATCATAAGAAAAACCTGTTGAAAAACAGCTGGGTCAGGGTGACTAAGATGTGGTTCATGTGACTCTTGTCATCCTTAAAATGTTATTTCTTTCGGGAAATTTTTTACTCTTCTCTTGTTGCAAAAATAAGAACTTCTATAAGTAAGCTCATGTACTTACTTCTCCTGTTGAAAAGTGTTCTGAGTAAATATAAACAGTAACATTGTCAAGTTGTTATGTTATAATTGTGTTCATTGAGGTTCATTATGACATCTTTTATTTCTAAATTTAATCAGTTTCTAAAAGATCAATTATTTATAGATGACCCATTTTTGTAATGACCTATTTTCTTTTCCAGAAGACAAGAACGAAAAGTTACATCCATCATGGATTGCAAGCAAGAAACGAAAAGAGCAGGCACAAATACAAACATTTCAAGGAAAGAAAATCAAATTTGATGACTAGTGCTGACCAGATTAGTAAATGTCTGATCATTTATTGTTACCCTGCCAAGAAAGAGTTCTAGTATTAAATGTGGACAATAAATTTTAATAAACTTTGTTATTTGAGTTTGAATGAAAGGAGTAGCCTAGGGGTAACATTAGTTTCTTACCCTCATATATACTGTAAAATTACATATTTTTGTGTAGTCAAATTTTTGTGGTTTGAGGAAAAAATGTTGGTTCGTGGGGATTTCATTTCGTGGGTGAAGAACTTTTTAGTAGTTGTGCAGATGAAAATTTACATTTCGTGGTCATAAATTTGTGGGTCTCTTCATACCTTGAAAACAACAAAAATTAGTGATTTTACAGGACACAATTACAATTTCAACTACATGCAGGCATAGATAGTGTAACAATTTCAAGGCCTACTGCAAATGGTGATCGAAACGTTGATTGAATACACTAGCTGTAATATCCTAACTCTTGGCTGAGATCCAACGATGTCGATAAAATTAAACATTGTTATATTTTCCTGCATGTGACCTTCCATGTAAATATCAGGATATGTTTTCTCTACATTGGTCTAAAAAATAAATTGAGAAATTCCATATACGGTAGATACAAATAATTTAAGAAAGCTATCGTATAAGTGGACATTTTAGTGAGACACAAATTAAGTGATTTCTCCATAAAAACTATTATTTTATTTTTAGCAAGAAGTAGTTTTAGCGATTTTAAAATGCTTAATACCCAGAGGTAGATTAGAAAAACAAAGAGAAAATGCATTTCCACTTTATAACCAATTGTGCATCCCATCCCAAAGGAACCACTTACCCTGGGTCCACATATTTCAACATTTTTGAATTTGTTTTTTCATAAATTTTATTTCATAATAAATAGTTGATTAATACCAAAGAGCAGATTTCAAAGCATTAATTTATTTTCAGACTACATGTATGTACACTCCCCCCCCCCCCCCCCCCCCCCCCCACCCCCCCCCCCCCCCCCTCCAAGTACCCTGACCCAGAGGCCTTGAAATTAACCATTTTGGAAGAGGCAGCTTAATCATAAATATGTAATTTGAGTCTTTCATCATTGGTATAATACCCAGGACCAAAGGAAAAGATTTTCAAAGAATGCATGCATTTTCACTATATAAACATTAGAGCCACGCCCTAACACAAGAACCCCTGATCCAGGGGCCTTGAAATTCTCAAATCTCAAAGAGGCATTCTTCCTCATCATAACTATGTACTTACCGGTAGTTCATTGGTTTAATACTTAAGAGCAGAGAAGAAGATTTTTAAAGAATTTATGCATTTTCACTATACATGTATAATCAATAGAGTCCAGTCCTAAACACCAGAGCCCCTTACCCCGGGGCTATGAAATTCACAAAAATGAAAATGTTTTCCGATTTTGTATCATCAGTCTGCTGTTGTACGTAAATTATGAGTTTCCTTTAACAAGTTTTAAAGATTTTATAGATAATTGAAATTTTCACTTAAGTCTAAGTCTGTTTCATGATCCCGGGGCCTGGTCTGAAGAGCAGAGAAAAAGAATTTCAAAGAAATAATGCATTTTCACTTTATAATATATTTAGCTCCGCCATAGCACTAGAACCCCTGACCCTGGGGCCATGAATCTCACAATCTTCGTAGAGGACTCAATTAATGCTGATTACAATCATACCAACAGTTTGACTGCTTGATGTCCAGGAGCAATAAGATTTTCTTGAATCCAGCCTTAGATATCAAGGCTTAATACTGAAGCATGATATGAAATAAGAAGTGATATGTGGTGTCTTGCAGTGATAGCAAAAGCCTTTTACAATATGTATTATAGAAAACATGACGGAAGTAGAAGATAAACTAGAGGTACTGTGAGCGATGAGCTCACTAAATGATACCCCCCGCCTCCCATATGAATAAAATGGCAGTGTCCATGTTTTGCTCTGGAAAATCCAAAATATATGTCAGATCAAAAAGTAAAATAGGAGGTGCACAATGGCAATATGTAATAAAGATTCTGTGAAAGTTTCATCAAATTTCAATCAGTGGTATGAGAGGAGTTGCGGATAAGAGATGGGTACCCCAAAGCGTAACAGACGGACGGACGGACAGACGGACGGCTAGACGGAAGGACGGACGGACAGACGTACAGACGGACGGAATTAACGATTACTATATACCCTCCCGCTTTTCAAGCGGGGGGTATAAAAAAAACCCAAATGAGTATAAAAATCATAAAAAATTTCTCCGAATGCCTTGATACCTATCTTTTTTTTTAACCTAAAATATATTTATTGGTCAATTTGCAATTAGAAAAATGCATTGCTGATATTCCAGTTCGCTTTTTCTGCAAAAATAATGGAAATTTGACATTTTCCCATACATAATATGATTAACTTTAATCTTAAACTTTACAGAAAAAGTGTGGCTAAATAGTGATTTTGGCCCCATCACCAAGCCCCAAGGGGGGGGGGGGGGCACGAAATTCACAATTTTTGTTCCCCTTCACCCATAGATGCTATATGCCAGGATTGGTTGAAATTGGTTCTGCGGTTTTAGAGAAGAAGCTGAAAATGTTCAAATGTTAACGCACTACGCACTCCGACGGACGAAAACGGATAGGCGCCTAGCAATACTAAATAGGTCACCTGTGACCTTAAAAGCCTCAACGTATAAATTTTGGACCTTTATCCCCCACCCAAAAAACAAAATTTCAAGTAAAACAATTTCCCTGATAACCCCCCTTTCAAAATCAATCCATTAAAAGTGCCTGATATTATTTCTTTTTTCGTAGCAACATAAATTGATTTTAAATGTTCAAAATAAATACCACTGGCAATGTTTATTCTTCCCTGATTCAAGCTCTCGTTGGTTTTGGCCAGTAAATGTAAACAAGTAATGTGGTATGTATACTAATTAATGAATGTATCATTTCATCATTATTTACACAATAAAGCAGTTACTGCTGGGTTCTTTTTTCGAATGATTTAGTCATCTTTGAAGACAAGTACAATATTCAGACTTTTAAAGACTTCAAATAAATCATACAAGAGGCCCAGGGGCCACATCGCTCACCTGAGCAATTGGCTAGGAAAATGCATACATCAGATCAGAACTGAAAGTTTACTGGGGGGGGGGGGGCTTGAATTTTAACCCCTAGGGGATTATGATTGAACAAACTTGAATCTACACTACCTGAGGATGATTCCTTATAAATATCACTAAGCATGGCTTTAAAGTACTTGAAAAGAAGATTTTATAACTTTTCCCTAGATATTCCTATGTATAAAATTTTATCGGCCATTTGGCCCCACCCTACCACCCGGGGTAATTATTTGAACAAACTTGAATCTACACTACCCGGGGATGATTCCACAGGAGTTTCATCTTTCCTGTCTCAATGGTTCTTGAGAAGAAGAATTTTCCTATATATTCCTATGTAAAAATTTGATCGGCCATTTTGGCCCCACCCTGCCCCCGGGGGTCATGATTTAAACAAACTTGAATCTACACTACCTGAGGATGATTCCATATGAGTTTCATCTATCCTGGCCCAGTGGTTCTTGAGAAGAAGATTTTTAAAGATTTTTTCCTATATATTCCTATGTAAAACTATGATCGGCCATTTTGGTCCGATCCTACTCCCATGGGTCATACTTTGAACAAACTTGAATCTGCACTACCCGGGGATGATTCCACAGGAGTTTCATCTTTCCTGTCTCAATGTTTCTTGAGAAGAAGAATTTTCCTATATATTCCTATGTAAAACTTTGATCGGCCATTTTGGCCCCACCCTGCCCCCAGGGGTCATGATTTGAACACAATTGAATCTACACATCCTGAGGATGATTCCATATGAGTTTCATCTTTCCTGGTCCAGTGGTTCTTGAGAAGAAGATTTTTAAAGATTTTTTCCTATATATTCCTATGTAAAACTTTGATCAGCCATTTTGGCCCGATCCTACCCCCATGGGTCATACTTTGAACAAACTTGAATCTGCACAAAAGGGGGAGGGATTCAGCTTACCTGAAAATCCGACAAGCGAAAAAAGAAGACTAATAATAATTGTTTGATTTGGGAGGGGGTGGGGCGTAAGTTCCAACTCCTACATCTTTCAGAACTTATTTATTTACACTAGCTTACTACATTAACAACAAAAAGCCTAGGGGCCACATCGCTCACCTTAGCTAGGAAAAAGCCCAAATTGAAAAGTTTACTCTGAGGGGGGTGGGCTGTGGGCTTGAAGTAATTCTAATACCACATGTACTTGAGAATGCCTCCATATCAATACTGTACAATAAAACTTCTTGAGAAAAAGATTTTTAAAGATTTATTTACACATTTTTTTTTGTATATATTACTTTTTAATAATTTCAATTTGACTCCCCATTGTTTCCCTCCCTACCCCCCTTGTGGCCCCACCCTATCCCTGGAGGTTTTGATTCGAACAAACTAGAATCTTCACTACCTGAGGATGTTTGAACTTTCCATATAAATATCACTAATCATGGCTTTGCAGTACTTGAGAAGAAAATTATTAAAGATTTCCCTATATTTTCCTATGTAAAACTTTGACATAATTTTCCCATTTTTCGTTCCGTTCCGCTTTCCGTTCCGTTTTCCGTTCCGCGTTTTAGCTAGCCTGGTATTGCCTGTCTTTACCGTACACAGGAAAATCATATATCGGATATCAAACAGGCATGCCAGTCTACGTTTTTGCAACACCCAAATGCAGAAATGAAAGCGGAAGTTTACAAAACAAACAGAAAGTAGCGTGTTTTCTGACCTAGTTTAGTAGTAAGTAACACTGACTAAAGTAAGGCTAGCCGCTAGTAAGTCAGCGTTTGTTGAACTATCTTTATTTGTGTGTTTTTTCTGTGAAATTAGTTTAAAGATGTAATATGGGATCGTGTGGCTAATTTTGAATTAGATTTAGAGAGACATAAATAGCTATGTCTCTGGTAAGGGGGCGGTCATTTCATTCTGAAGGGGAAGAGTAATTTTGGAAATAAATAATATGTCCTTGAAAATGTTGAAAATAGATAATCTGTCCTCGACTGGCAAGAAAAAATTAAAAACCTGTTCCTGATCAGGTGCTATTACACCACCAACCCCCTCCCACTAATTTTGGACTTTTTTATGTTTGTTCGAATTACTCCGATTTTATTGTAATGAAAAAATAAATACATTGTAGTCTGTTCTTGATCTTATTGGAAATAAATAATCTGATTCGGACCCCCCCCCCTTCAGAATCAAATGGTAATCCTCTAAGTACTTTGCAAATACAATATAGTATACATGTATCTGTATAAAAATATTTTAATCGGTTAATAAAACTTTTTCAGGTAATCCGAAGTACTTTCACAACAGGATGTTTGAGAATGTTATTTTTTTAACATGCCTGTACTTCATTCAAGGACTGCCATATGGCTTACAAGCACGATTTCTTCCCGTATATTTTCGTTCACATGGGATGTCATTGACAGACATCAGCTTGTTCAAACTTCTCCTTACACCGTGGATGATGAAAGCCCTATGGGCACCTTTTGTGGACAAGTATGGAAGTAAGAAGTCATGGCTAGCCTGGAGTATGGTGGGACTGATCTTTACCTGTTTGACAGGTGCCTTTACACCCCCTAAAACAATCTTACCTCTGGCAGTTGTGCTGTTCCTTTTTAATCTTCTAACATCGACTCAGGATATTGCAGTGGATGGGATTGCTATTCATGTTTTATCAGAAGCAGAACTTGGATATGGAAATATTGCCCAAGTTGTTGGGTATAAGTTAGGTTCTATATTTGGGGGTGGTGTACTAATTTGGCTTAGTGACTACTTTGATTGGTCTTATTTACTCTTTAGTCTTGCCTTTGTGTATGTGATCTCATTGATGAATGTTGCCGTCCTTGTTCCATCCACTGACAATGACAAAAAAGATTCAAAGAATAAAACACCGAATAAAAAGGAGACCTTAGATGAGAAGCCTGGAAAGTCATGGTTTATACAGCATTTTATAGAAATTTTCCAGTCACCAGGAACATGGTGGATGATTGGCTTTGTTCTAGTTTATAAACTAGGTAAACATCTTATCTGATAGAATAAAGCAAATTTATTTACATAACTCAATTTATTTACTCCTGTTTAACAATGTAAATTCAGCACCAATTTCATAAGAACTTTTTGTATGCATTTTTAACAAAAAATTATCTTCTTTCCTTGAATAGAAACAAGCAGAGTTGCAATGCCTTACTGTATAATATAATATTATTGCACATTACATTGACTTTAGGGGAACAAGGGGCCTTAAGCATGCTGCCCTTATTTCTGCTAGACAAGGGTATAGCGGCCTCTTCTGTTGGATTTTGGACTGGTGTGGTGGGACAGGTGCTCTCTATACTGGGTTCCATTGTTGGGGGAGGCATTGTGTCTACCAGCAGGTATTAAACAGTTACTGCTACATCTAGTTTGATTAAAGACTTGTATATGGAAATCGCAAGTTTGATTCAATTTCATTTCAAAACATGAGAGTTACAATGTAAGAAATTCATTTTGTGTCTCTTCCAAAGGAACAGTATATTACAGAAAAATTATTAAGTTGGAGTGAAAGACAAATGTAATACTATTCATAATAATGGAGGAAAAAATTCCCTTTCAGAATGACTGCATTAGTTCTGCATGATATATGTGCATTCAGACTTATCCCAATGTTATTTACAACTTTGGTTATATTTTCCTGGGTAGACAAGAGTCAGGTCTGTTTTGGTACGTATAAACATACAAATTTACATGTATTTGATTGTTTTAATGCACCATTAAAAGTCTACTGTATCTTCTTACTTTGACAGTTACATGTATATAATAATACACATTTTTTTTTAGTTCTTGCCATTATTTCTATGTGCCTGATGTTGTTAACCAGTGGAATTGTGACCACCGCCACTTTTACTCTGATGATGCAGTGCTCCAAGAAGGCGCCTGATTATGTACAGGCCAGCCATTACACAACATTGGCTACTTTGGAGGTGCTAGGGAAGCTGACATTTTCCGTGGTTCTAGGATCTATCACTGATGCTATAGGATATGAATATGTGTTTATAATGTTTCTTGTGTTATCAGTCATTGCTATCCCGTTTATTCAACAGTGTCCAGAAGAACTGATTAAAAGTGAAGTAGAATTGACAGTTAAGAAAAATGAATGATCTCATAATTTATGTTGAATATGTGTGTATGCTTGTTGTGATCATGAGAGTTTGGAAAACAAAGTTTAAAAATTCCTTGATCTCAAAAAATATACCTTGTTGAAGTTTAATATATTTTGTTTGCCAAAAAGGCATTAATACCGGTAACCCAAGCAAAGGACACAACATCTTTTACATACATGTACATGTACTGTATATTATTTTGTGATTTACATGCATTTGAAAATAAAACAAAGATGGAGCATTGTAAATAACCCTTTCTTTTAATTTGTAATGCATTTTCATACATACTACCATTCCTTAGCACTGCACATTTATAAATAATTAAAATACCTGTATTAAACTTTTAAGCAGTCATGGATACAATATTAGTATAACAGACTGCATTGTGATTTACTTGGTATACATATAATGCCAAAAAATTTTATCACAAAGAACAGTCTTGCAATAACATAGTAAATCACAGAGGATGTTAAATAATATGTTAACCCGTCTTTTGGACATACAGTTTATAACTTATTACAACAGGTTATTTATTGTGGGAAACACATGGATCAAGCATCCCCTTCATCTCCCTCATCCTCCCCTTCAAAATCAGGATCATCTGTATTGTCTTGTATTCTCACAACTCCTGAAGAATACGCAAAGGCTATCATTGCCGACAAGGCAAATATTCCTGCTAAAATCATATTGCGAGTTTTGTTTGGAAAGTCCAGTGCATCTTTCTTTAGGGCCTCACTTTTTTCTTGCTCTTTCTTCTTTATCCTCTCCATTTCTGAAATTTATTTACATGTATAATTTACATGATATCTGGTAATGGAACTTAACTTTAGCTCACTTAAGATTATAGGTTATGTTAGGTATTCTGCTCGGAACTTGTCTTTTGTCTGTCCATGTCGACTTCATAAACTTCTCACATTTTCATCCTTCTCCAGAACCATTGGGACACTTTCAGCTGAACTTAAGAGAAATTATTTTTGGGTGAAGGAGTTCAAAATATGAGCTAAATATATAACGAGATGTTTGTGAAACACTTATAACCCCCCCCCCCCCCCCACCTCTGGACATGCAATAAAAATGAATGTAAACTGCAAGTAATATGATTTTTTCGAAGTCCAAGGGGCATAACTCTGTCAAAAATTGCTCCATCATACCCAAAAGAACTTGACATAGATATTCTTTTGATAATAAAGCAATATACCCTTCCTCCTTCAAAGGGAGCATAAAATTCATGTACCAGGTATATATACAGTAAAAATATAATCTTTAGTCTCCAGGCAAAATTTTCAGTCTAACTGAAGCCTTATGTTTTTATATTTTAGTCTTTGACCATAACGCTACAGATCCTGTAATGCAAAAAAAGGTGCAATTTACGGGGCAAGATTTTCTGTTCACAGCTGGGGAGAGTTCCTCCATTTTCCAGCTTTGGTGAGTCAACTACCTTTAAAAGTCAAGTCTCAACCGGGACTCAAACCCAGGGCCTCTGGCGTACCCTGCCAGTGCTCTAACCACTGAGCTATTGAGACCCAATATCAGAGCTGCCAACATTCTGAAATGAAAAATAGAAAGGCATGGTCTGGGGACTGCCTAGGCCCTCTGTCACTGAACATGTTTTGTAAATGGACATGCAATCAGAGCAATTTGAGGAATGTTTCCATTCTGTTCACTTTAAAACATTGCCATGAATGTGATCGGCCATCTAAAATCAAAACAATGATACATGCAAACGTTGTAAGGATTATGAATATTTAATTATAATAGTAGAATCTGTAGACAGCCAGTTATGAAAATTCGGTACTATAAACTTTGATCGAGATAAAAACGAAATCGAAAAAAAATATAAAGAGAAATCATGAGGCATATTTTGGACGCTAATTTCGGAAGACTTACACCAAAATCATAAGGCTTTGCAGCTCTACAATATATTAACTTTCAAGCACCTGTGAACCCAGTGACATATTCCCCCTTTTTGTAGAAATTTTTCCTCGAATTCTATAAGTTAAAAAAATGCGTGAAGCATATTCCAAGGGAACAGTTTCGTGCGTTGGACGCCAAATGTAACCGGTGGTGAAAAGTCAGTCTCAACTGACTTCAACGCACCTGTGAATCCGGTGACACCTGTATATTTTTTCCACCTTCTACCCCTTTTTAATCATCTCTACAGACCAACAAACTAGTTTGTTTTGAATATTCTCCCAACCAACAAAAAATTCAAAACAAGATAGTTTATTGGTCTGTAAAGATGACTACAAACTGAAAGGGTTAGATGGTGGATAAAATATACAGATTGGTTCAGGAATATGTCTGGAATTTGGGCGTGTATCAAAGGTAGTTTATTGACCAATGCTGGAAAGTGAAAAAATTCTCCAGAACTGCGCAGAAAACCTTGTGCCATAAATTGCACAATATTTGCATTATGGGATCTGTAGCATTATGGTCAAAGACTTAAATATAAAATCATAATGTAAAATATATATAAATATAAAATCATAATGCTTAATAAAAGTTCTGCAGCTATAAAAGCTGATACATGTAATAGCCATTATACAAACCAAACTTGAAACAAAGCAACATTTCATGTATTTGTGAACTTACCATCTTGAGACTGTGGAAAGAACCTGGATAATATTCTGTCAGTATGGTTACACAGGTTTGGACAGTTCTTGATATGTATGACCAGTTGGTTGTTGGTCAGTGGTCCCTTTATAAGAGGAGCAATGTATCCAAATACCATGGCATCTAATGATGTGGGACTGAAAGAAATTGTTTTACTTATGTAATTGAGACTATGACTGTATGTTCTTAATTTGATGAAATTCTTTTTTTTTTTTTGAAGTGAGGGAATAGTTGTACAAGTAAATGTACATGTATATGAGTGTTATCATTCTTTTCCAAGGGTTCATGACCATTAAACTGTATGTACTAGGAATTTTAAATAAAAGTAATGTTAATCTAATTTTTATGTGTGTAAAATTGTATTTACATATCTCCAAAGAAAAAGTCTTGTTCTCCCAGTTTGTAGGACAGATGATTTATACATTCTTTAGCTTCTTTATATATCTATAAAATAAAAAAAGATTTGATTTTGACACTCTTTCAAGTGGCAATCTCTGTGAGCATATCAAAGGATTTGCTTTATTTAGCAGATTATTTTACACCATTTTATATTTAAGATGACAAAATTAAATAATTGAATAAAACGTTCTGGATTCAAAATTAAATGTAAATGCTGAGATGATTTGTACCAGTTTGTCAATCTCCTGTTCAGTCAGATCTGGCTTGATGAGTGGTGTGTACACAGAGTCTGTAGCTGAGGACATCATTTTCTGTGGTACATAAAGGCTGAGTGGAAAACCACACATTCTGGCATAGAGTGGTCGAGTGGTCTCTGTGTACGCCTGGGCATCCACCCACCAACTGTGTAACTACACAAATACAGGGGTATATTTCATAGATTTGTCAGTGAGACATAATTGCTCTCGCCTACATTCTTGTTTTAAGTGATTATTAGAAACTTCCTTGCTAAGGAAGTGAAAGGAAATGAACATACATGTTACAAAAAAAAATGTATGAGAAATTCTGCAGAGAAAAATGAGTAAAACAGTCAGAGTGACAGACATGGGTAGCAACATCTAGAAAGGTGTAACTATAAAAGGAGAAAAAAGACTTACAAATGCAGGTTTTAATTTTTCTTCCAGGAAATGAACAAAAGCTTTGTTATCTGCTTGATTCCTCCTGGATACCGATACATCATTTCCACAATTCTGAAAAAATTGTTAAATACATGCACAAATTAAAATTCATAAAACCAATAAAAGTTAATCAATAAAGTTCAATTGTTTCTAAAATTTATGTTGAACAAATTCATTCATATTTCATTTCTATATATAAGTTATTAGCACAATCAATACACTAACATAAATTGCTCCTTTGTATTAATTTTTTTCTCTAGATATGTTACCAGGTAATATCCACAGCTAGTACAATTTTGAGCAGAAATAAAAGTTGAATTAACATTCAAACAATATGCTTCCATTACAGGATTTAAATAGTATACATAATGTTCATTATTGTAAAATTTTTAAATACCTGTTCTTTTAAGTAATTGTAGATGCTTATAACGTCAGATTTTACTGTGTCTCCATCCTTGAAAACAGGAAACTTACCTGCAAAAAAAAAGGTATTCAAGTGAAATCCTATGGTAAAGCTGTACGAAAAAATCAAACATTTAAAGCAAGGGTAAGGCAGCAATACACCTTTTTTGATCTACCATTTTGTTTCAAATGAAGGGTATAAAACACTTGCAATTTTTGGGGGAGGGGCTGAAACTTGGTGTAAATGCTGCCTACCCTCAGCTTTGTGGAGTCTCAAGGTGAAACCTGCTCTGGCAATTTCAACAAATGACATGAAAGGCAGGCAGAACAAACAATTTGCTTAAGTGATGGCCAATGATCTTAAGTTTTATACCAGATGGTGATCTCAATGGATTACTTCTTGGTATAACTTTAACTGGTATTCCTGAAAACTTGCAGTATGCCTGTAAAAATAGAAGAGCAAAAATCAATCTCAGTAGATTCGGTACAATCACTACATTTATAGCTATGTGTTACTGTTACATTAATTTCTACATAGTTTTATATACCTATCAAAAATATGTTTATTTATTATTATTATTGAGAGTCAGAGCAGAGGCCATAATGAAAAGTGGGAATTCATGCAGCGACACCAGCTGGTGTGGCAACTCTGCCTTACCTTTTACAACTTCATAAGACATTTTGCTGATCTAACTTCTGATACATGAGAAATCAGTAAATGGACGATTCCTCTTCAACTTAATCATCATTTAAAGAATGTTATCGTCATTTCAATGACAGGGCTCTCAATTCTCTAAATCTGGGGCCGATATTCGGCCCCGTTCCAAATGCAAAAATGGTACCTTTTTTCCCAAAAGAAAGGTGTAAATTTCCCAATATTCATAGCAAAATATAATAATTAAAAAATAAAAGTCCATGAAACTTAATCGGAAAAACCCCCCAAACAAAACCCTCTTGCAAATGAAAGTGAAACAAACAAGTTCTATGTACGACTTTTTTTTAATAGGTTATTGTTTTTACAAAAATGTGTAACTATGAGTGCAGAGTATCTTGTCATGAAAATCGACAAAAAAAAATCATTTTGGTTTCAAAAATAGACATTTCATTTCAACATGAGTAAGCTGCACCTAGAAACATACCCACGCTTCGGCATGTTCAGTCTCGCACTGCATTGGTAAGCAAAGTTGTCCATGTGATCGAGGAAATTTGGGACTATGTGACTAGCGACTGTCACTCAGAAAGACAAATAACGGCAATATCAACACTCAAAGATAGTTATGACAAAGCTAATGTACTTTCATAAATAGCCTACGTAGCCATGTTTGTTCTGTTTAACTGTTTATTCAAAACCAGAGTTAAATTGATGATAAAATGTTAGAAAAGCAAAATTTGAGGATTTTTAAAAATGAATGTTGGTCATCCAAATTTTCCCAAATAGACGATAATTTTCCCAATTAGAACGGCCCCGACCCCAGTCCCAAAAAATGGTGTGAGAGCCCTGAATGACATCACTTGAATAAGGTCTCCTTCTTGTATGATGCTTCATTTGTCTGTTTAAATGGCAATAGCATTTAAACAGCTGTTGTCACTGAATTCTCACTTTTCAATATGGCCTCCACTATGACTCTCCCCTGCACATGTCACAATTTAAAAAGCAGGGGTTAGAGTCAGAGGAATCTAAGATTACCAACTGAGCTAAATTGCCACCTGCAATCAACCCCATTTAAAAGCCACACTCCTTGCTCTTTAAAGGTCTTAGCCCTTAAAGACACAACCCAAGATCTTAATTATTGCCCCTATCTCGGTTTTCACCTGCAAGTCCAAGGGAAGTCAACAGCACAAAATCTCTAACAGGAGAGGAAAAAATGGGACTGATGAGACCATGAGTCAAATCCAGACCCCAAGAAAGTCCAGTCAGGTGCTCTACCAACAGAGCTAGCGTGCCATCAGAGATTAAACCCATATGAGTGCCATGGTTGATAATTGTAATTGTTAATTTTCTCATCTGGGTTTTATTTGTTTTCTTTTTAATAAAATACAACACATTCCTTTTAAATTGGCAAAAATTAGCTACATGCTTTCCAAAAAAGAGAGTATAACCAGTAAAATAATGATTAAAAATAGGCCTGTGGGCCACATCGTTCACCTGGCACATAATTTTAATAAGCAAACTTGTGAAACCTTGAATTAAAATAACTTAACATGATCAAGTAGCTAATAAAGCTACTTAAGTTTGTCTAGCTGCAAAATAAAATATAAAGCTGTGGGGATTTACAAGGTAAACAGAGAGCGTCTGAACTGTAAAACAGATAATATATCGGTGTGTCTGTGTATTTCTAATAACATCAATGTATGTCACTGTCATGTAATCAGTAGTGTAAATTTTAAGTAATAAAAATATTCTAACCTTCATTCCAATGGTCCAAGCCAATCATACATTAAAATGTCGCCGTCAGCTCTTTCATCACTCGATACAATTATCACTGGGGAATGATATGATGATCCGAATCCGAAGCAGAGTCAAGAGTGTTCATCCTTGTTAATGTGACAGTCAGAATTTCCTCGTAAACAATTCACGCAAGATTCTTAGAATATATAAATCGGGATAATTCTGCTTAGAATAATGTTCCAGAGAAGTGAAAAAGTACTTCGTAGCTGCAGATTAAATGAGTGTACATGTCTACAAACGGATTCTTTGTCAGAAAATGTTCAACTTCACAAATCATTCTATTTTCAGTTTGTAAACCATGGCAAACATGTGTCCGACCACAGGGGCATCTTATCCACTCTGTTCTCTATTTCACATATAAAAATACACAAGGGAAGAATCGAAAGTAGCACACGATTTTTAAAAAAAGGCAAAAAACAACTTACTCGAGAAAAGTTACACAAATCCTGAAAGGAACTAGCGCAAATAATGTCCTAGTACTTATCCAGGCTAAAATATTCCAGATATATCCATCGGAAATAGCTTTTATCCAACTAAAACCCCAGCTTTCTGCACAGTGTGAAACTCTTCGCCCAAGAAAAGATAACTCACCCGGATGACAATAGAAAAGTACCCGAAGTATTCCGAGTGCAATCAGTAGGCCTCGGGTACTTTTCTATTGTCATCCGGGTGAGTTATCTTTTCTTGGGCGAAGAGTTTCACACTGTACAGAAAGCTGGGGTTTTAGTTGGATAAAAGCTATTTCGATGGATATATCTGGAATATTTTAGCCTGGATAAGTACCACGACATTATTTGCGCTAGTTCCTTTCAGGATTTGTGTAACTTTTCTCAAGTAAGTTGTTTTTTGACTTTTTTTAAAAATCGTGTGCTACTTTCGATTCTTCCCTTGTGTATTTTTATATGTGAAATAGAGAACAGAATGGATAAGATGCCCCTGTGATATATTTTAAGTAAATACGTATTTAACAATTAAAATCTGAGTCTTCTGAAAACCCATAACCATTCTACGCATTTTATACGGATTTGACACGGTTTAATTTTAAGTACTATCGCGCTCTATTATTATCCGGTGTGAAAATGGCGGTTGTTGGAATAATAACAATTGCTGATTTAGCCTTTTTATCGGAAATGTGACTTTGCACACCTTTCATTCAAATGACAATTATGCTGGTTTGGTTTCATAAGATGTAACCGACAGAAAATATTTCAATTTTTTGAAAAGAACTCGCAGACTGAAAGGTAAGAATGGCTTAGGATGTGATCACAGGTACTTGTCGTTGGCATTGGGTTTTAAATATGAATACCTATTGAATATGTGAAAGAGTAAAGGTATGCAGGTTCCTTAAAAGGTTTCTGCTGTACTGGCTTCATCTATAAAGTAACTCTGCACCCTGTCACCTATACTTGGTGATCTTACATCAGTTGTTGAAAATCCTTTTAGTTTACATCTTACAAATAATTTTTTTTATCACATTTCCTCAAATTTTACTTTAACATAAGATTTTTTTCACTTATCTATGCAGATTTTTCTTCAAACCCCTACAAAATGAGATATTGACAGATATATCACCTATATGAAAGAATGACAGAGTTCCCGAAACTAATCAAAAATATGTCGGACAATTGTCCTGTAAATTTTTAAAATTCACCGGACAAATGTAAAATTTACCAGACATTAATTTTTTAGATAAAATAAAATCCACTTAAAAGTAATGCAAACAGTTAAAAAAAATTCTTTAATTTCTCTCTCTCTCTCTCTCTCTCTCTCTCTCTCTCTCTCTCTCTCTCTATTTCCCATTCAGTTTGTCGTACCGTTTTGTCTTACAGTTTGCCACTGTAGTCCATGATCAGAAAGACCTTAGGACATCTAAATGAAATGTTGCCAAATACGTTTTTTTTTTTACTTAATTCATTAAAATATTTTCTATTAGGCCTATGTATATGGGGTTTGACGTCGCTGACGGTGTATGATGGTCAGGGCTTCATCGTATAAAAATTATGTCCTTTCTGACATATTTTATTTTTAAATTAAAATCTGCAACATGGCGTCTTTTGGTTGATTGTTTTACTTAAGAATGCATTATACAGAAATATGTACTAATAATATAAAAATATGCAAATTAATCATGAAAATGATGTTTTTAAGTGACGTTTTTATCGTTTTATTACAATTTACATAAAGTCAGCCAGTCCGCTATTTTTAGAAACGGGGAAAAACGCGCTTTTAAATGCTAACAAATGCATGGGAAAAAAATCCAAAAATTAGTTTAACATTTATAATTCTAATAGATTAACTTACAGAGAAAATTAAAATGGTAAGAATTTGTCTATAATCAAGCAGAAATAGCTGGCAACTTGGCTTGATCTTAACCATGTTAACCCTGCAAAGTTCGTCTTGCAAAACGAAAGTAAATTGCCACATTTTTTACTGTCAGAACTACAGAGTTGTATATGAAGAAGGAAAAATATTTGTTTGACAGGTTTTTTTCAGATTTTTGCTATGGAGCCTTTTATAGTAGACATACACCGTCTACATTTAAACAAGAACGCACGAGAATAATCTGGCGCACCACTGACGTTTTTTTTTTTTTTTAAATTTCTTTTGGCTTTGCACGCTGATTAAGTATTGAATTAAATGATTTTGTTAAGATTATGTGTCATTGTTATACAGTCTGTAAAAAACCGTCGGACATTTTGACCGATAAAATTAAAATTTTACCGGTCCCATTCAAAATTTACCGGGGATCCCCAGTGGACCGGTGCGTTTCGGGAACTCTGAATGATCAGGTTTTGATAGGTTTTAAATATCTTTAAGCTTATTGTTTCTTAAAGTCATTTAATTGATATATATTTCAGGGAACAATGGCTAAAGAAAACAGTAATGAAATGAAAAAATTAGAAGAGGAGATGCGTATGTCAGAATCTTCTGAAGGTGAAGAAGGTGGGAGTGAAGATAATGAGGTCCTTGAGTTAGAAGAGGACTGGGAGGACATTGAGGAAATTAAAAATCCAGACCCTGAAGATACTGACAACCAGGGTGACTTACAAAAAGAAGAACTATCAAAAGATCTACCATTGGAAAGCAACAGGAACACTGATGGAAGTAAGCTCCAAGGGCCATCAAAAGAGAAGAAAAAGTTCGACACTTTAAATATTATCAAAAACATTTTCCCATTCAAGTCATCAGAGAAAAGTGGGCTGGCGTCTAGAGGGATTAAGCGGAGCAAAGGGTAAAATTCAGTTTTTTTTTTACAGAATGTATTTAACATTTTCTATGCTTAAACATGTTGACAAAATGAAGCCTTCTGTATTTTGGACTTGAATAATGAAATTGGAAGCATCATAACTTTTCATAACCCCGGCAAAAGAAGCTTGAGAGGTATAAATTACAGAATAATCTTGTCCATCTGTCTGTCTAACAACTGTTCTTGCAATCATGAACAGATTATAACTTTATTATTGTGAAATATATAATCTAGAAATTTGAAGAAAGGTTTCTTATGACCTGAGGAATTATCTTAACCTGATCAAAGGTCATTCTAGCATGATCAAGGCATTCAAGCTCAAAGGCAGGAACATTTGAAAGAAAAAAATGTGTGTCCAGTATTTTACTCTCTAAAAAATAACATGTATAGAAGCTCAAACTTTGTACAATAATTGTCTTGAAGGTGTATCATGTCCTTGACACAAGGTTATACCTTCAACTTCAAGATCATTGACAGAAAATCATTAAAATTTTTGCCTAGTTTATTACTTTTCAATGGGTGTATTGAAAGTTGAACCTTCAAGCAAAGATGATTTGTGAGCCAAAGATATGCACAAATATTGACCCAGAGTCATTGTTGTATATTCAATTCGAAGTAACTATAAAAAAATTTAATGTCAGGTCAATAATTTGTAATGGAGAATCACAGGATGTCCCTATTCCACTAAAAGGTTTTGTATGACCAAAAAAGATGTCCAATTATTTTAATCTAGGTCTTTTTGGCTAGTTCAAGGTCACAATTAGAAAACTGTATATCTATAAGCACCTTAAAATAACTGCAGCGGGTGATACAATTTAACGTTTGATGATTTAGGACTTGTATTGCCTACTTATTTGGAATAATTTTTATGTTTATGAGAAGATAAAAAATGTTGACATACACGTAATGAATTTTGCAGAAAGCCCAATGTGATAAGGAGCTGTAAGCGTAAAAAGTTAACACTTAGTAAGAAGGATTCTAAAACAGATGATGCTGATGAGAGAGAGGAGGAGGCGGACAATGAATGTTCTGATGATTCTGACAGCGAGGGCTGGCAGATCATGGAGGAGGAATCAGACAAGGACCTTGACAAGGCACTGGAGGAGAACGCCAGCAGGAACAAACTCACAGCCTATAACGTTAAAGCAATACTTCATGTGAGGAATTGTGCAGTTACTCATTTTGCTAAACAAGATACAAACAATTGATTGATTTACTGATTTCTTAGTAGCAAAGCTATCGTGTGATAAGATTTGCCCTGTCTTTGTCTGTCTGTCTGTACGGTAGTGTCTATGTCTAAAATTTAAGTGACCACTCAATTTAAAAACATTATTGATAACATAGAGATAAATAGATGTAAAAAAAACCAAAACCTCAAGATTCTTTTTTCAGCAACAAGGCTTGAATATTAAAAAAAAAATTAATCAATTCAATATTTATGCAATTTTGTATCCTTAAATTTAAGTAAGAGAATGTCTTGCTAAGTAGAGAGTATAAATTCTGTATTCTGTATTTGCAGCAAGTTATTACAAATGAACATGTTGTTGCCATGGTGAAGAATACTATCTTGAATGAGGTGGCTTCCAAGGAAGAACTTAAAGAGGCCACCTATGAACCCAAAATGACGAGGGCAACAGTCAAAAAGGCCATAGAAGAGAAGGGAGATGTAAGGAAATAAAATCATTAATTTTATGAAATTCATCAAATACTCACTTAATTCAGAATAGTTGGTTAAAATGTTGGTTAATTTAAAATTGATATCTGATTTTTTCTCCTCATAATTAAATGTGTCACATTACTATGTCTTATATTCTTTTCTGATGTAAGTCTGTCTAAAGTCATAAACAATTCTGCTTGTCTGTTTAGTCTTTTTGATTAGTGCATCATGGTGGGTATTTCATGTATCATATTACAACTTCACACATAGGTAAACCAACAATTTTACAATGTGTTTAATATTGCATTGGAGTTGATTATTCATTTGATCGTAACACAAGTGAATGTAGAAAATATAATCAAATCTTAGATTTGATAGGACATGACATATGTCATTATAACTCTACCTAAGCTTGTACTTGCATTGATTTTCTATCAAAGGTAATGCACCCATGGCCATTAACTCCCCTGAAGAAGAAGACAGAGGAGGTGAAGACGATTTTAGACATAGAACTGAGTGAGGAGGAGGAAGATGATGATTACAGCCCTGATAAAGAAAAAGAGGTCAGTCGGGGAGGGGTTATTAACCAAAGCTCTAATGGATATATTCTTCTGTATACTTTTTCAGCTAAAAATTGGTCCCAAGAAACTTGAAGTAGATTCAAGGAGTGGCAATTTCAGAAATCCACATTATTTTCTACAAGTGCATTGAACAGAAATTAAGATTCTGCAGAATTTTGACCCCTCAGAAAAAAGTACATTTACAGTAAAAGAAAGATTAAAATTTTCTCTAAGACAATATAATACTATTTCAAACATTGCAAATATACCTTTCCTCACAGATATCATCATTTGACTATTTTGAGTTAGATATCTGAACAAAGATGACAGAAACTCTTTGTTTTGGATAATAGGTTTTTAATTTTATTTTTTAAGAGAGTGTTGGCTTACTGCAGAGAAGTTTTTATGATGAAGACATTAAAATAAAGGGGTTGATTTTTGCAAGGCTGTTTAAGTAATAAGGGCAGTGAGATATTAGGGGTTGATTTATTTCAGGGAAGTTTTAGTGATGAGGACAGTGAGAGTGTGACGTCTTCACAGTTGAGCGATTTTGGTTCGCCGTGTCCTTCTACTCCGGCCACCCCCAGGACTCCAGTCTCCTCACTGGGACCCACTTTTGACTCAAGGACTGCCACTTCTACTGAAAAAGAATATAAAGGGGTAAGTCAATCTTATCATCAAGTGTTATAGAGGAAAAGGAACAAACAAACTTATTACCTGTGTTTTGGAATCATTCAGTAAAGAATCATGTTGTCTTTGAATGTTGTAAATTGTGATGTGATTAACAAAAAGTTTAAGTCACACTTATTACTTTACATGTATATTCCAATGCTCTTCTGTTCAATTCTTTGTAGCCATTTCTTAGTCCCATGGGTCCACCAAGCAGAATTCCTCTATACAGACAGTCACTCAATAAGAAATTTCAGGAGGTAGAAGATATGAGTGAGAAAACTAAGGTAAAATTCTCTGTTTAAGCAGATATTAAATGAATATTCCACGAAAGATAAACTTATCCTCTGTACCTTCATCATTAATTAATTAATGATCTTTTGCAGGAAAAGGTTATTATTAGTAATGAATGATCACTGCGTCATGCACATGATTAACTGATATCATTAATTAAGAGCAAAGCATACTTTGACGTAATGAAATTTCATTTTATGTAGTATTACATGAGTATTTATTTCCATTATATTTCTCATGCATGGTATATTCTAATAATTAAGAAAGATACATGTATTAAGAATGTCTTTAAAAGCTCTGACTTTGCTGAACTATTAAATTTTAATCTGTTGAACATTTTCCTCTTAAAACAGGAGGAACAGACAATAGCTGCCAGAACAAGGTCTAAGCTTTCTCTGGAGGACACGTCCATTATTGAGCTGGAATCCACGTTTGTCCCCCCTGACTTCACCCCTGACATGTACGACAATGAGTGTGAGGATGAGGATTGGCAGGGGTTCCTCAAGTCCCTCTACAAACCCCCAGGTCAGAGCATTACATGTATCTCTCTATCTTCTCTCTCTCTCTCTCTGTCTCTCTCTTACCCCTGACATGTACGACAATGAGTGTGAGGATGAGGATTGGCAGGGATTCCTCAAGTCCCTCTACAAACCTCCAGGTCAGATCATAACCTCTCTCTCTCTCTATCTTTCTCTCTCATGAGTATATGGTTATGTAAGTTGAATATCATAGAAATGTCAAAGTGATTTAACATCTGATTAAGTTGATTCTTAACTTGATATTGAGAACCACTGGGAATCTCAGAGATTTGTTTAGATATACTGAATCTGAGATATGAAGGTTTAACTGTATTTTACCTGTTGTAAGTGACCTGACACTGTAGCCTTATACAGTATTTTATATCCATTGATTTGTAATGCCACAAACAAAATGCAGTGTGTGCCCAGCGTCGGATATTTTTTAAAAACGTAAAACAAAGTCTTAAAGTTTTCCTTAATAGTTGATTTTAATTAGTTTGTATTTATAATTACATGTTAATTTCTTTGGGAAATAGAGTCGGAGAACACTAATGACGGTCTTGATGAGGAGGACCCAGAGTATAACTACCTGGCTGAAATTGACGATCTGATCGACAGCGACGAGGAACTTCGCAACGACAGAGCCGTCAAAATATCAAGTCAGTAATTATAATGTTGTTCAACCTGTGTAGCTAATTACCCTGTGACATTATTCATTATTTCCTATATTGCTTGTAACACGAGCTTTGATTGGTTACAAAGTCAGTTGTAAATTTCTGTACACCTGACTTTAGCCGGGATAAAAAAAAAAGTGACATCAAAATGCATAGTTTCTCAATGATAAAAAGCAAATAACATGACGCCATGATGCACTGTAGTACGTAGTTATCTTACTGATAGATTGATTAGACTGATGTTTTCAAAGAATTACTATTGAAATTTTCTATCTGAATTGAATAAATAAAGAAAATTATGTTTGGTACCAAGTGTTGGTCTGTTAAAAGAATCAAAGAGATGCTATCCTATCTCCCTCCTGAGTTATGGTCTTTTGTTTACAGAGAAGGAGATGAATACGTTGATGGATGAACTCTTTGAGTACTATCAGGAGACACAGCCATTGGAAGAGGATGAAAAGAAAGCCATGAAAGTCAGAGCAAAGTAAGAGGAAAAATTCAATAATTCCATTACCCGGTAAATAAACTATTTTTCAAGTTAAAAGAAATTTTATAATGTCAAGTCTTTTCTATGGAAAATACCACTAGCACTATACATTTATTGAATGGGTTCAAGGGCAACATGTTTTGTTAGACCCAAGAATGAAACTCTTTGACTTTTGCATAAGAAAACTGTCTATAAATGTTTTGTTAATATATTAAAAAAGGAAGCAATTTTTATTAGAGCCCATTATAAGAGGCAGGTCACAGAGACGGACAGTCAGCCCCAGAGTACTGAGAATCAGTGTTACGTCATGTCTGACCACGAGAGAGAACAGATCGCCCACCAAATGAGAAAGGTAACACAATTCATAAACACAACTGGTGAAATTTTAAAAAATATCAAATTAAAAGACATTTCTGTATTACATGTACATGTGTATACATTTGTCATGTTTTGCTCTGTGTTAGTATTTGAGACCTTTCTGTTTTCTGCAGCATGTACAGCTGTTAACTCAGATGTATGTTTCTGCCATGGGAAACCAGGCCGAGTACAAAGAGGTTGCAGACTACAGTAAAAATCTTCTGGTGAGAATATTAAGTATTTTTCATGACACATCACTTTAAAATTCACAGCTAAAAATATGTACATGTAGTTTAGTTATGTACATGTATTAAAGCACATATTTCTGATTGATACAGATGGAATTGAATCAATTCAGTGTCACCAATACTAAGTACCTGACACCCAATTCCATGTACAGTGCTACAAATCTGAAGGAAGCTGTCAATCTGGTCAATAAAACAGAGGAATGGGAACAGATAGAAAAAAACAAACCTCGTAAATACATCTGTATCTTCACAATCAAATTTTCTCATAATGAAATTTATATTTAGCAATACAATCTAAAAAAATTACTGAAGTGGTTAGGCAATTTTTCATGCCTTTATCATAAACCCTTATTGATAACAAGTTTTGTTCATAATTCCTTACTTTGAAATCCATTTGTAAAAAATTAATTTTCGTGACTGAAAAAAGTTAGTTAATACACAAAAGAATTATTGGTTCCTAGCAAGAAATAATCATGAGAATGAGAATAACCAAAATTGTGTTTTTACACATGAATAAAAGATGCTTGAATTCAATTTTACAGATAACAGAGGTGCTCAGTATATTTCCTCAGAGAAATCCATTGCCTCAATGCTTGTACAAAATTACCATAATTTGTCAAAGAGGAAAAAGGATCTTATCCTGAACATAGTGGGAGATACACCTTGTAAGAATTCCAATCTGTGCCTTATCATCAACTGTTTTGGTGATCAATGTACATGTATGAATTATAGTTCTGATATACATGTACATGTATTTGTGTATGATTATATTCATTACAGCTAAGGCAGTAGGGGAGAGGCTGCAGTCCAATAGGCTGACCGTCCCTCACTTCACCAGCCAACAGAAGCAGCTGATCTGGACTAGTCCAGTCTTCATGTACCCAGAGCTGGTGCCCAGCGGGAGCTTCCTGTTTAGGGGTGACCTCCAGGAAACAAAGAGGAGGGTGGCCTTCACTGAATCAGAGGACAAGTAAGTTATTAAAGTTCTATCGGTCAGCACAGAATAAAAGCTACTGTTAACAACTGATTCCATAAGCAGTTGCCATTAATTTGCATGATTAGGAATTAAATTATCATAGAGCACTTCTTGAATGGTTTTGTGGTAATGACTACCAATTAATACTGACTGTTGAAAGACACTTTAGACCTTTTTGGAATTTCAGGTAAATGTGTAAATATTTTCTGTAATTTATGAATATGTACACATATGCTGTAGGGTCAAATCCCCCTTCCCCTTCTTTTGTAAATGTAAATTGGATTAATTTTTCATAAATTAGCACTACTTGTAAAAGACCAAAAGGACAAAGTTTATGTTTAAAATACATGTATATATATTTTAGAGAAATTTAAAAGTTAATAAAATGACACTAAAAATCAGTATTTTCCACTTTTAGATTGATGGCTCTCGGATTGGACCAATTCAAAAATCTTCCATACTTTCACCAGTTGATAAGAAAGTTTCTTCTTCCTTGCAAAACAGAGGAGCAGATAAGAGTTCGCATCAAGAATCTGACCAGTTCTAAGGCTTCTCCAAACATTATTAAGGTACGAGGTATATGTATCACAATAAGAGCCTGTTAATCTTTTCTAGCTTTTCATGTTGATATAGTTAAGTTCAGAAAAATCCATTTGTTTTTATTTCAAATAGAAAATCAGAGTTTATTGACTAAATATATTTTTAAAATTTTTCCATAGACCTACAAGCTGACCAAGAAATTGCCAGATTTTCAGACTTTCACTGGAGTTTTTTCACCTCATGAAATGAAAGCTCCTAAAGATCAAGATACTGGAAAACTGCCTACTTGGTGCAAAGAGCTCAAAATCTGTGAAATCATGGCCGACACTGAGGATGATCAAGAGAAAAATGGAAGTATGCAGAGGTCATCTAGTGTAAACATTCCTCTGATGTCATCAGAGAAGAGAAAGGTTGGACTATGTTTTCATTGTAGTAAATTTCTGCTAAGAAAAATGTTAACTTTTCATTTTAAAATAGGGTAGGAATATTCAGTAAAAATCTTGTGTCATGTCTTCATATTTTGTGGGGTTACCTCTGCAGAAATTATTTTATTTTCTTATTTTTGTTTTTAGACTTGATACTTGAAGGAAATAAATTATTGATTGAAATAAACAAACTTTCATTTCAAATTTATAGGTTGAGGATTCAAAGAGTTGTTCAGCTCCTGTGACTCCTATGACTAGATCAGCGGACCAGCCCTGTACTGTCATTATAGTTCCAAACCTTACCCCCCAGAAGTCCAGTGTGTCTCAAAGGCCAGTTACTCCGGCAGAAACACAGTCTTCACAAAGTCCACTCCCCCTTAATGCCATTGTTCTCACTAATTTAGCAGCCTCTTCAGCTTCAGGTGCAGAAATTCCGTTTTCAACCAAACCTCTTGGAATACCATTATCTTGCAGTCAAGTGTCAGTTAATCAGAAATACACTAGTATTCTCTTACCCAGTCCAAGAAATTATACAGACTTGACTACTTCTAGCAGTTTATCATCTGAGAGTAGTCAAAAAGTGTTACCTTTGAACACAAGCTCAAGTATGATTCTTCCAGTGTCATCAACAAGTAGTGTAAAAACCTTGTGTACTGGTGTGTCATCAGTTTCCATTTTATCTAGTCAATCATTATCAGCTCCAACCTTATCAATCCAGACTCCATCAAGCCAAACTGTTACAGTGCCTGCATTATCAAACCAGACAATAACAAGTTCTTATCAAAGCATGCCAAGTTTAATTGATCTGAATTGTCAGGCATCAGAAGCTCTCGACGAAAAGTCAAGGGCACCTACACCTCCAAATAGTGCATTATTGTCAAATCCTCTTCAAAACACTACCATGACATTAAATGATAGTCCTGGTCCTAAGAATGATATGGATACTGCCTTCTTACCCATTGAGGACATTCAAGAGGAATTACAAAGCAGCAGTGGAATGTCTGTACAGTCAGAGAGGTGTATATCCCCTGATAATATTGAACCAACTGTTAAAATGAAAAATAAGGAAAGTGATTCAAATGAAGCTGGTTTATCCAAGGAAGTTATGAGGAAGCAAATGAAAGGTTCTAATGCTAGATCTGAGTCTCCAAGCAGGTAAAAATTCTGTATATTTGACTAAAAAAATTTCTATCATAATGATTATTGTACTTAAGTCTTTGAAACGTTTCAGTAAATACACATGAAGCCATTTGAATTTGTAAAAACGGTATAGTTTTTTTGCAGTAGGAAAATGTTCAAATCTTAATGATCATTTTACAATTAACATTTTCAGACTGAAGCCATTTTCCCCTGGGTTTATACCTCTACACCACGAGTCAGGCCAAACTGAAATCCTGGGAAATCCTGGTAGTCCTATACTGATTAGAATGGTCGAAAATGTTCCCAGTCCTGTAGAGGGAAAAAGCAGTCAGTCAGTGGAAGGGAACAAAAATCAGAATGCAAATGCCTGTGAGCATGATGCAGAAAAGAGGCAGAGTACAGCAGGAAATGTGTTTTTTGGTGACAGTAATTTGACAGATTCTAGTGTTGTTGAGGCTGATGTTTCAGACAGTAGTCTCAATACCACGCTGGTAGCTGACAACAGTTTTAGTGAATCACCGAATCCTGCTGAGAATTCAAGAGAAACACAGACTTTTGTGACATCTTCAGTAGATGCTTCAGTTAGTGTAAATCAGTCTACAAATGTACAGCAGACCTCAGTAACAACAATCACATCTGCACACCAGTATGTAACGGAACGTCATTCAGAGAATTACAACTCAACAAAACTTCTTGGTATTCCAATTGAAAATAAATTACATGTAAACCAACTTCCATCCTCAAATAGAACAGAAGAGCAGGAACCTGACAAAAGTAAAACAACAGGTAGAGCCCATTTAATTGGATCCCTGAGTAGTCTATCATCTTCTCAGTCTAAACCTTTAGTGTCAGCAAGCCCAATGAAATCAGCCCTGGAGATTGTGGCTGCATATTCTTCTTTAATGCTCTCTCCCAAGAAAGGCCCAGCAAGCTTTGTCCAGAAAGCCCAGGAAACGACACCAGTTAAAAGCAGGTATCGACCTCTAGCTCCCAAGCCTTACACGTTATCATCCGCAGTTGTAAGTCCATTTTTAAGTCCTAGAAAAAGTCCCAGAAAAAGCCCTAGAAGGCAGCAGCTACAGAGGAAGGCCAGGGCAATATGCCCCAAAGGACTTGTGGTCAAAACAGTGATATCACCCTCCAAGAAGGCAGCCTCACAGATCATGAACAGAGTTCTGGGTAAAACACATTGTAAAATACTACCCCGTCCACCAGGCCTGCCTAGGAATGAACTTCACATTCAGACCAAGGGGTTAGCATCACATCAGGTACCAGCTGAGTTGCTGAAAGACGAGACAGAAACAGAGGAGGAAGGAATGGAGACGGCTAGTGAATGTGACACAGGTAACTGTTAGAAGGATGTAGTTAGTATATGTTTCTAAATTCTTCAGATGAGGAAGAATGAATGTAAATATAATTTCCTTGAATTTAATGAGATAGTTATTTTCTTTTCTTTGAGTTTCTAAATTTTGTTTTTCATTTTTTGTGGATCATAGCAATGAATAAAATGTGGATCATGGCAAACAAGCTAATGCTTTCTAGGGGTTTGTAACCTATTAGATGAGCTAAAAAAAGTCTGTGTGTGAGAGTGATTTTTGATTTGAACATATTTTATTATGTAAATACATAAAAGGGTTGGGCAGCAGACACAGCCTATATAAGCCCTCTCCATTGTGTGAGAGTGATAAACATGTAGCAGAAATATGAGAAATAAAATTTTCAACACTCTGTTTTATTTTAACAGTGGAATCAGAATATTTGTCTGATGAAGTGATGGAGGATGTTGTCGGTGATAAGAAGCGTTCGGCGCGTAAGAATCTTCAGAAGAAGTTCCACAAGAACCGGGAGCTGCGTAACTCAGTGGAGAGCGATGATACGGAGGTGGACGAATCTAATCTTTACGACAGTCAGGACGACAATGACGAGGAGACAGAACACATTGCCGATCTCATGGCTGCCAGCACCACCATCAAGTTAGTACTCGCTAATCTTGTTCACTAAGGATTTATTTCTAACAGTTTTAAGAAACACTCAATTTTTTCTTCATGACAGATGCAAATTGTATTTCACATTTATGTGTAATGTGTGTTTTGGGGGGAATAAGTAATATTTATTTACTTTTATTGAATAATCAGTGTTAAAAGCTTTGATTATTTTCCAAACTTTTTTTAGATATATACATGTAATAATTGCTTATATTTTCTAACCAGATTTAATCCAAAGAGCATTCTTTCAAAAGACCCTAAAGATCTGTCCAGCAAAACAAAGAGAAGAAAAGATTCTGCCTTAGCCATGCTTGCCCCAGATATTGTAGAAACAGACCCACTGGTAATAATTATTGTATACTCTTACATTTACTATTGTCAATGAATTTTAGTTAAAAATCAACGTAGATAAGGAATAAAATTAAGGATTTATTTAAGAAATAAACAACAATGTTAAAAAATTCACCGAGAAATGAACTTTTAGTTGGTCACGTGATCAAATCCCGTGAAGCCCAAAGGGCTTCTCAGTAGATTTGATCACTTACCAACTAAAATTTCATTTCCCAGTGAACTTTTTAACATTTTTGTTTATTACTTATATTTACATTTGAGACGAACAAATTCCGAGTAAAACTGCATTTATTACACGAACAAGCCACTGTATTGCTATGTTGTGCTGGGTAATGACCTAGGGGGCCTAGAAGTTGTGTGGAAAATTCATCTCACTCCAACATTTGAATATTAACAATGATGTTCAGCAATCCACTTCACAAATTCTTTGTTTATAATATAAGAACAATGATCCCTACTGAGAATAATCTTACTATTTTATGAGTTTTTGATATATTTGAAGTCAAAAGCGGTGGTATTCTTTGTTTTAGTTAACATAGCTTCAAAGGAATTTAGGGTTGAAAATTTAAGTCGGATTTTAGGCTTATTATAGTATTTAAAACATTCTTCACACCAAAAGAAGATCTATTGAGCATCTGTTGAATGAAAATATATATGATTGCGCCCATGACAAAAGGGTCCTTATGGCATTTTTGCTAAAACAGAGAAATAACGTCATAAAGATGTGACGTTGCAGACTGACGGTGAACTTCGACGCAGATATTTTTAACCACGTGTTTTGACGTTTGACACATCCAGAGTTTTTATCGCTGTTTCCAACATGTGGAATTTATTTTCATTTATAAATTAATTTAATCAATATCTGAATCTCCTAATCCACTGATTTTAATAGATATAAATATTAAATAAAAACATTTAGAACTGGTTTCTTAACAAACATTATTAAATACGTCTCTATATATGTAATTATACCAATAGTTTTCCTACACATGCGTAATTAAATGTATAGAAGCTGTAGACAAGGTGTTTTCTGATAGCATATTGAACCTTTATACTCTAGATAAATTTTATTTACATATTTATACCATTTTTAGAATACATCTTAGACAGGGTATATCGTAAAAAAAATATTGCAAAGGAAAATTGTCTTCCTACTTCTTTGAGATCCGCTCCATCACTCTCAAATATACATCGTGATCGCGTCGATCACTTGTAAACATTGATTCATCGGTGCATACTGCTTAAACTTTGTTAAATTGTTTGTACAAATGTTGAAACTAAACATACATCATCCACGTTTTTTTTTTACAAATCTAGCAAGAATGTGTAAGAACGATAGTCAAGATTATTTTTATTTTCTATAAATAAAAATACTGTAGAGGTACTTTTGTCCGCGTGGTATTAATTTACGCTATGTACGCGGTCACAAATTTTCCGCGGAAATTTGTCCAAGCGTACTTAATATAAATGTAAGACATATAGTGACAGTCTAAGAAATCCGCGTAATTTTCTACCCGCGGATTAAATAGATATTGAGATTCCGCGGAATTATGACCCCGTGGAAAAAAGTACGTCTACAGTAGGAGAGATAACTCTGATGTCAACAATCGATGTATCAGGGGTACCAGACAGGGACATTCATTATTTTAATTGCGTACTTTTTCACATTTCACCTGCATGTTCGCATGAATTTTCTCCCGAATTATAAAAGACATATTTTATAACCAAATAAAAAAACTTTTAATCGTCATCATAATTATGAATTTTTAAATAAAAAAAATATTGTTGTACTTTGGGAATAAGGTCAATGTAGAAAAAGGAAAAACAAAGAAGGAAAAAAAAAGAAAACTGCAAAATTGAACAGACTTTAATTTTTTTTTCAAATCTCTTATCTATAGCTTTTTTTTTTTTGCATGAAATAATTTCATGACGAATTGCATTTAAAAAAAAATAATAAACATGTAAAGCGTCTACCTTATAATCATGATTAAATAAATTAAAAATCAAAAATATTGTTTTGTCTTTTATTCTTGTTGCACAAAGACACTTCAATTTAGAGAAATTAAAACAAGCAAAAAACATCCGAATGAAAAAAAATGATCTTAATGTTCTAACTTTAATAGAGCTGGTCAAGCAAATCTGATGAGAGAGAGAGAGAGAGAGAGAGGGGGGGAGATGTAGGGCAGATAAAAATATTTATATTGAATGTATTTAACTAATATTGAGAAATGTGAAACTCTATTGAAAAAGATGAGTTTTCAAAACAAATGAAATAATAAATGAAAGAGAATATCATTTTTGTTCTCTAAACTATATACATGTATAGCTATTTATTTTCAAGATCTCCAGGTTTAATATACTTGTAACTCTTTGGTACTTACGTGTTTTTTTTTTTATACGGAGTTCAAATGTTTTAAGCATTATCTGCAAATTAATTCTTTAAGCCATGCCGAACTTTGTCTTTCATAAAAGCTCGATCAGCATTGAATGTCTCTTAACAGATCAATTATCATGCTAAAAACTCAATTATCACTGAACTTATAATCTCATTGCAGTTATCAGTGTGGAATAATATATTGTTTAACCTGCCATCAAATTATGGATAAATATTATTAAATATGCTAAAAAATTATTTATTTGTTTTGGTTGATAAAAAAATCTTTATAAGTTCAGGGTCGGGTTTTATTTCTACATGTAAATGCTAACAGAAAATAAAATTCAATGCTGAAAGTACATGACATAAAACCGCAACAATCATCTTCGCTAGCGAAGATGCGCAACAATATGCTTGCATTTTGTTTTATTTTGGCTGCAGTGCAGGGGATGGGGGTGGGGGTGTCCTTATATATTTCCGTAACATGTAGGCTTTACAAGGCTTAGCATATCTAAGCTTCACAACCAGATTTTCAATTATCAATTCCTATAGTATAAGTAAGGTTTGGGGAAAAAGTGAAGGGCCAGACCCTCCTGCCCCCCCCCTCCCCCTGTTGCTTCGTCCCTGGGCGCGGGACCAGAATGGAATTCATACTCTTTAAAACTCACTTTATAGAATAAAATTAGAAAACAACATTAGAATGAAGGGGATTTTTTTTAATTAGGTCATAAATAATATGATGATTTTCTAAGATGTTTACATCCCTAAAAAATCTGACATTTCACAGCTCAGCCAGTTCACAGACAATTGTCAGGAAATATATTATACAAAACAGTCATATTTAACTGACTGTATATTTAGGCATAAACAATTACATGATATTAATCTTTAACCCATCCCTACCCCAACAAAAGATATACATATAAACCGTAAATGGCATCTTTAATTTAATTCTATATGTGTGCTTCTAAAACCCTCCATTTCATAAAATAAAACCAGATTTTTTAATTTTAGGGTATCATTATATACATGATTAACAATACTGAATTCATAGCAATTCAGTTCCAGGCTCATAGTGTTTATGATCGCTGTGCGATTTTGAAAATGGCAATGCTCAGCATTAAAGGTACAAAAATAAAATGAAGAATAATAGGCAGCATTATTTCAAACCTAAATAAAAAAGTGAATCTGCAAGTAGTAGGGTTAATGGTACTGGGTGCACCTAAAACTTTAGAAGTAAAAAAAAAAAAATTTTTATTTATTTTAACTCATGTTCACAAGAATTATAAGTTTCTGCCATTTAGATTTTTACCCCCCCCTTCAACAACATACACATAATCCTACAAATGTTAATTCTGGGTTTATCTATTGTGTAAATGATTGCGGATTATAACTCATTCATTTGTTTGTAAAATTTCCACCTTTTGATTGGTTAATATTAAAATATTTTTACTGCTAGACTGAAAAATATTTCGTGTATCCTTTATATTTTCAAAAAGCAGTGTCATAATTGACCCAATGCAGAAAGACAACCTTATAGATGCAGTGAATCAACCGAATTTCCTTTTTTTTTTACTGTCTATTGTGTATCGTAATTACATGTTACATGTACCACACTTCACAATTTTTCTGTCTTTATATAAAATTTAGAAAGAAAGAACAATCAAATAAATTTTCACTTCGCAGTAGCATTTAGGTAATGTTGTAATTTAAAAAAAAATTAATTTTCACATATATGGTAACTAAAGATATATCGTTTATGCTGAAATCTTGACCTATCGAGAGCAATGTTTAAATTAAAATAATTTTTAAATGAATTCTACAGGCTTATCAAATGACTCTGGCATGGATTACCAGTAAATATTTTGTTTGAGAAAATAATTGTTTCAATAAAAAAATGAATGGATGTTGCCCGCTGTTCAGGTTACCCCCTGGTGTCATAGAAAAGTGAAATGTAAAACAAACACCACTGATGAATCCATAATATATATAACTATTAAATAATTATTAATAATTATTTAATAGTTAATAGTTAATAGTTATAAAAGAGACAATGAGATAAAAATAATGTGCATAGAAAAATATCAAATATTATACAACTATTAATCACCGTAGTAAAATTACAGAAGAAAATCATTTAACGTTCACTCTGAAAACGTTTGACGTTGTTGAAAAACATGACGTCATTATTAACCTGTTAAAGTATATTTGATAAAAATGAAGAAAAAACCTACTTAGAGTAGACGTAGGACCATAAAAATTCATATTTGACAACTTCTAACCTTTCTCTATCAGAATCCGTGAAAAACTCAAAATGCATAAAAATTGCCATAAGGACCCTTTTCATATGGGCGCAATCATATATGTTTCAGTTATTTTACTTTATTTATCGCTTTTAACTTGGTAGTTCCGTAAAACAGACAGAGATATATGTAAACAAGATATCACCTCTCCGCCCCCGCCCCCCCAAAAGTTTGCACAGAATTGAACATATTTTCTCTTCTGAATCAATAGGTTCATCCAAGAAAGATATTTGCAAATGTAAAATATTATTGAATGAATTACATAGCAACCCAAGTTATACTGTATAACCTGGGTTGGGGCAGTTGAAGCTTTATAAACCATGAAGTGGTACATGATTTTTGTATATAATTTTTGGTTTACAGAAAGATGACCGAGACACGGCATTTGCCCAAGCCTACTTAACCAAGGCAGCAGAGGATCTGAAACACGACTTTACCACCTACGAACAATTTCTGAAAATCCTGTATGAGTTTGGAAAATCGGAACAGTCACCAGTAAAGGTAAGTTTAATGTGTAATCTTCTAAGAAACTGTCCTTAATGATGAAACTCTCTGACAGTAAAGTTAGGATATAATGTGCTTCAAAGAAATATTTAAATCTTGTTTTCTTATTCAACACATATTCAATAAAAATCTGGCTGAGTTGAAAAAAGATAAATGTTGAAGTAAATTATTACATTGCCTAGTTAATGCTGGGTATGGCAAAGGATATAAATCTATAAAGAAGCACGTTTAGTGTATTGTATTCACAAGTACTTAGTAATTAGATTTATTACAAATTGAAGGCAAAACTAGACAAAAAAATTAAAATTTCTGTAAACCAACTATTACTTGCGTCATCTTTTATTCACGATTTGTTGGTTTGAAATCAATCTGCAACAATTAAATTTCATGACCGATGAAATATTCTCTACAAATACTTATCAAAATTATTGGTTTGCAGCCATTAATATTCGAAATTAAAAGTAGGTCGCAGAACCTGCGAATATTTCTGGCATGCAAATAAAAGTTGGTTTACAGTATTACTGTGTACAGGGTTATTTTTGCCTTGCTTAATTTTCGCCCTTTTAATCTTGCAAAAATATTGCCCCACCTTAAATTCACCCAATCACACTTTTGTTAAAGAAGTTATACTGAATTCTTAGAATTCGCCCCATTTTAAATTCACCCAACCAAGGTTAGGGTGAAAGGGGCGAAAATAAAACGGGGGCAAAAATTCCCCTGTTTACAGTATATACATTAGCTTTCTTAAGAAAATATCGGAAAAGAACCTCAGTCTAAGTTTTTTTCATGTGAGCATTATATTTTCCTTTTGACTGTATCTGTCTGAACTTGAAACTTATTCAGGATATTACTGACAATCATGTTGTGCATGTACAAATTGATTACTGTAGTATTGACAAGCAAGTAGATTTCCAAAAGGTATTCAAACTTGAAAATAGGTCTATTTAATTTTCTGTGGCTCTGCCTGCATCATGACTGGTGGCAAGTTTTACATGGCAAGTCAACCTATCCTCTCTATGCTTGGTGGCAGAAGGAATCATATGTTAGCTATCCTAACAGGTGCCTGATGGCAGATGATTTAACTGGCTAACTATCCTTCTGCTACCTGATGGCAGATTTACTTATTACCTGTCCTTTTGTTGGTAGAAGGTTTAACATGTAACATACTGTAGAAGTACTTTTTCTGTGTGGTGTATTAATTTACGCTGTGTACGCGTTCACAATTTCTCCGCGAAAATTTGTCCCATCGCACTCAAAATACTTATAAAGAATATAGTGAGAGTTCAAGAAATCTGTGTAATTTTCTACCCGCATCTACCGCGGACAAAAGAGAAATAGAGATTCTGCGGAATTATGACCCCATGGAAAATAGTACGTCTACATTATATCCTTCTGATGACAGATGTTTTTACTAGATATTTTTTCTCCTGGGGTTACAGAAGGTTTTACCTGTTACTGATGCTAATTGGGAAATGATTTTCATTCCCGTTGGATTTAACCTTTAACATTTGTAATGAACTTAGAACATCTGTCCCTGGCACTTCGTTTCAAGCGTGTTTTACGGTATTACCTTTGTTTACATTGTGGTCTATTTGTATTTGTGTTTGTGTGTATACTGCACTAACTTGTGAAACTGTAATACTTTTTCTCCTGAAACAGTTACTTTTGTTTCTCCAATATAAAGTGTATTCAAGTGTATTTCAATAGCAACATACATCTCTATAGTGTCTACGCAGATGACAAATAGTGAATCAGTAAATGACTTGTATAGGGACCCTCATATACAACACCTTAATGAAAGAAGATTGCAGACAGTTCCTTTTATCAATCTTTAATGAAAGGGATTAGTTAACATTAATATTGTAGATTGTTTTGTCATTTAAAATAGGGCCAAAGGACTGTAACGTTAGATAAGTTGAAAAACCATCAGCCTACTTACATTTTCAATGGAATATGAAAGATCCTAAGATTTAAACTACATGATGTATATTTATTAAGCTGTAAAAGAAGCAAAATGTCCAGTAACATTATTGTATAGAAACACCATAGAAAGCAAGCAGAAGTATATTTCCCAATGCAAGGTTTCAGAAGAATTCACTCCTCATTGTCTGTGATGTTATAAGCTGGATTGTGATTAACAATACCAGGACCGTTCCTCGTACGATAGCTGCTTAGTGAGAACGTGTCAGTGGTAACACGACTATTGACATCCAGGCTCTGAGAGATTGTGCTGAGCCGCCTTAATCCACCCTGAGCACAGCACAACACCTTCTTCAGCTCTCGTCTAAATCTCTGTCCATGAATGCTGTACAGGAAAAAGTTAATGGAATGATTTAAATACACAAAAAAGTCAGATATACGAGAAGCCATTAAATAGGAGGCATAACCATGGTAATTTACTTTTCCATCGACAATGAACTGAAAAGCACTCTCTCTGATGGACATGAAGATTACTTTAGGACTGGTACACACTAAAAATGCAAAGGAGACTGAAAGCAACATGGCAGTGAGTCTTTGATGAAACTGTTGTCTGGAGTCTGATCTGTTGTTCCTTTGATTCTGACTCCGCATGGAACGTCGTCTCAGAGTAGCCTTCCTGTTGTCATAAATGATTAAAATGTTAAATGTCAGCAACACAACAAAAGGAGCAAAGGAATAAATGGCAGCATCCAACCAAGGCATCACTTTATCATGGAAATCTTCATATTCCTCTTTAGGGATACAGAATTCACGGTCATCAATGGTCACTGTCCAAAACATGTGACTGTTGATGGCAACAAAAATGATTAAAAGCAATATTGTTACCTTCCTGGCTCTTGAGATGGTGGCCATTTGGGCAGCTTTGAGTGGAAAATGAATGGCAATAAATCTCTCTACAGTCATTGCAACCACTAACCAGACAGAATAATGGTAGGTTAAATAGGAAAGAAAATGAATTGTTATGCAGGCAGCATGGTTCCTTGTGGAAATGTCTGTGCCTTCATTCAGAATGGTAAGCCATCTCCTGAAAGCATTGATATACAGCACAGCTAAGTCCATGACTGCAATGGCCTGCATGTAAATACAGGTGGAAGTTGTTCTCATGGAATGTCTACATAGAACTAGAGAAGTTAAAATGTTACCTATGGTTCCCAGAAAAATGACAATGGGGAATACATAAACCCCAAAAGCCTGGGCAAAGCGGTACTCCCAGTACTGGTTCAGAATGTCTTGTAGTGATGGTCGAGGCTGATTTATTGGGGGAGATGGTGTTGTTTCCATAGAATCATTGTGTAAACTCTCATTGCCAAAATGTAGCACTATATTGTAATTCTCCATGGTTGTTGAAAACAGAAAAAATTCACTAAGAGAATATGATGTTAAACGTACATGAGAGAACTTTTCATCCAGCCTTCCTATAACTTGGTCAATGAAAGATCATTGTCCTAAAATCCTACTCTTGTCCAATAAAGTTTATGTTTCACATTTAAATTAAAAAAAATCTAATACATCATCTCTGACTTGAGAGATGTCATATTTCCCTTGGTTGCTTTTTGACACATATTTTCCTTCTTTGCACTCACAAGTTAAAAAGTATTATGATATCACAGCTGTTATCCAAAACAATAGTTATATTTACACTGATCCTGGATTTGGTAAGAAAAATCCAAGGAAAAGTTGTTGTCATCAGTTAAATCAACACTCCAATAGCAAGGCAGCTCAAATTTACTCTTGAGTGGGATATAGTCTTTCTGATTGTTCAAATATCATGACTCTCGACATCCATAATACACATGAAGTCTATTAAACAAAGCACATTTCACATCTTGTTGTCATATCCTTTGCTTTGTTTGAGGTCTATAAACAGTCAGGGTAATCTATTTGGAATCCTTGCAGAGATGTACTAAATACATTTTCCTTTTAAATGGATGGAAATGAAGAATTCGTCATTTCAATGGAAAAGTTTAGAATAATGATAGCTGAAGTGTGTGGGGGCAATTGTACCATAATGTGTATTGTCCTAAAGTTAATTGTTACTGTACAGGGTGGCTCAAAAGTTATTCTGCAGGTAGTACAAATGTTTTTTGTTGTTGTATTTTTTCTCAGGTCAAAATCTAAGTATTGGTGCCTTATACTTATCACCATTTAAGTATTCATATTAATACTTTATAATAGTTATTAAATCCTGAGTTTATATTTACCGTACATAGGTGAAGAATGGTAATAGGAAGGCATAAAAACATTTTAGAAAGCCAATTTGATAAAAGTCATTGTCAGGGGGCAAAATAATTGTTATGACATTTCACAATTATATGATCTTCATATACATTAACTTGGAATTTTTTTTCAAGCTGATCGACCCTAAATTTCTGGAGGTAGAATTCATTTCTAAATTTGTAGGTAAAATAACATCTGATTTTGAATAAATTTGGTCTAAGAACAAAGTCAGAGTAGATATTACTTATTGAGATTATTAATCTTATAATTTATTGTGATAATTTAGACACTTTTTAACATGCAGACTTCATATTTGCTGTACAAATTGTTTAATAGTGGTCTGAGAAAGATTCAAAAGGGCTATTGGCTATGATATATCTATAAGCATTGTGCTGTAAGAATATGTTTTAATTTATTTATTTATTTTTTTTTTTTGACATGCAAACTTCAAATTACTCTACATTTATTGGAAAAAGATGGATTTCTGGGAAAAAAGTCTTTGTTGTTTCTTGAACAATTTTGAAGTTCAAAGGGTAAAGGGAGCAGGCATGGCATTGAAAGGGGGGGGGGGTGGTATCAAGAGAACTTAAATAACAATTAACAATTACTTGGAAATTTTTCAAGGATCAGCTTAAAAAATACATTTTAAAATATATTTTTTTTTTTAAAAGAAGGAACTTGTAAAATTTTAGGGCATTCAGTTAAAAAAGTTGTGCAGTCTACTGTGGAATAATTTTAATTCGTGGGGACGTAATTTGTGGATTACTCGTAAAAACTGTAGATTTGATGAATCAATATGTAAACAAAATAAACGTTTGTGAATTGTGAGGATGTAAATCCACGAACATTGGTCCCCCACTCCACAGTAATGAAGAAATTTTGCTGTATCTTGAAATGTTAAGATCTTTTTTTAAAAAATTGCAGTGACAGTACTACAGATTTCAAGCATATGCACAGGGTATGATTGTCCTCAGAAAAAGGTCATTTGGACAAAGACCATGGCACATGACATAGAAATTTGTCTGGAACAAGTATCAGGGAAAACTTTTGTGCAGGACCTTACCTGGGTTTTATGATAACTATTTTAGTTCTATTTTGAATTGAGACATATCTCTCAAACTCAACAGCTAACCAGTGATATTGATAATTAATTTGATAAGTCTTACACCTTTTAATGAAAGTTAAAGTGTTTTAATACAGTATGGATGTAATAAAGAAAGTAGAGGTGATAAAAAAATTTAAAGAAGAAAAAAATGCATTTCTTATAATTCAGTTCCTGGTACTGATACAATCTCTTGTTACATAATTATTAAAAATTATGAAATATTAAGGGACTCTTTTTAAAATTGTAAATTAATACAAAATTGCACCCGTTTCAAAATTTTAAAAGTAAATTTTCATATAAACATGCAGATTTCATGCAAATTAAAAAATTAATTTTCATCATTTATTGTTTTTATTAGATTTGACAATGTGAACCTAAAACCTACTTATTGCAGCATTTATTTGTTCTTCTGCCCATTATATCAATTAAGACATAAAAATGTAATAAATTTCTAACAATGTAAACAAGTAAAATAAGCTCAGACATTGATCAGAGTATAACAAGACATAAAACAAGAATAAAACTAGGATAATGGCTGTCAATACCATCATTAGAAATATCAAGAGTTTTGAAATCCACTCTCCAGTTTATAGCTTTATGGCCAATTTCTTACGTTTTGTGTTAAATTTTTTTATTAACAGGGGTTATCCTGTGTGCTACATTTGAGGGCTATTTCAAAGTCCTTAAACGGCTCTATAAAAATGTCAGGCATAAGATAATGTACATTACATGTAATAAACTGAGGATAATCCTGTATTATTTTTTAACTTTCTGTCAGAAAATACAGCTAGTCTGAGGTAAAACTTGTGTTCCTCGCGTGCCCAAATCATGCTGGCATCTGAAAATAGATTCCTATGTCAATATTGAAAGTAATAAAATGTCAGAGGGACCAGATGCTTTTAAAAGTACTTATAAATAAGGACGGATGACATAAATGTTAAAAATGATGTGTAATTATGACACCCATTATAATTACTTCATACAAATAACATGTCAGTCTAGTAACTCTATCACAATTAATGTATATCGTATAATCCCTATTAACTGCCCTGGGTGCTTCGAAATTGTGAAAAGGGGACGTTTTTTTTATATTCTCTTTATATTACCTATTGTCATATTTTAAATTGAAAAAATCTTTTGAAAAGAAAAAGAAATTCAAAGAACCAGGAAAATAATGTCTAACTTTACTTTAAATGAAGATAATCCACCAAAATTATGTTGAATGATTCATTTTCCACCAAAAATTGGATTATAGACAAGTTTCATAATCACTTTCTTTTAATTTTGGCAAACTTTTGATGTGATTCTAGATGATTTTAATCACTGTAAAGGGGGCTCTTAGTTCCTTACAATTGAAAAAGACTAGGGGGTGTTTATAGGGGCTGTGGTGGTTAATAGGGATTATACAGTATTTTGCCATATTTTGAGTCAAAGACCAAAAACTTTCTTTAGAAAAAAAAAATCTTTTTATTTAAAGCTGCTTGACATAAAAGTATGAAAAAATCTTAATTCTTTTAAAAAAGACAAAAACCATTTTCAAAGTTATATACTTTTTAATGCTAAAAGGAAAAGTAAAATATTTTTCTTTGGATTAAAATTTTTCAGAGAGGGCATACAAGGTTTTTAATTGAGAAAAAGAAAAAAAATTCTTTTTTGCAAATTTGTCTCAGAGTAAATGATAATGTGGAACATGTCAGAATAAACATTTTAAACATAGTTCATATCTTGAGAGAATGTGGAACAACTAATGATCATGATGATATTCAAATGACACTTACTCTCAAGGTCCATGCACCTTTTTATGTAATCTAAATGAAACCTGAACTTGACAAGTAACAGCTCAATATCATTTAAAAAAGAGAAAATAATTTCAAATTATGGATCTTCATTCTGGATTCTAGATGGTATGCCAACAACTACAATATTGCCATGAAGTGGGCATCTTTATAACAACCATATATCAGTTTGCACTTCCAATTAAAGTAAAATTATAGTATAGTTTTAACATTAAGGTTTATAATACATGTGTATATGGCTTGACGAATTACTTTTTTAGCTCACCTCGACGAAGTCGAGATGAGCTTATGCTATACCCCCGGCGTCGGCGTTAGCGTCGGCGTCCCGGTTAAGATTTTTTTTCCCATCTTTCATCGGGTACCTGTAAAATGCGAAACGAAATAAAAACGAAACAAAACAAACTGAGACAAATAAAATCTACTAATCTGATTTAAAGACATTCGCAATACAACAGTTCAGTAACTTTATTTCACCTCGTACATAAACGGGCCTTATTGAAATTATACATGTATAGTAGGCTCACACATATTTGCAGCTGGCATACATGTAAATACAGCATTAGAGAAGGGAGCATAATTTACTGAGTATCAGTAATTGAATTTTATATTAATAAATGCTTGAACTATGTAAATTTTATTTGAAGTAAAAAGAAGTCTGCATGCATTTACACATAATATATAAAATTATATACATAATACATATGCCTTGATTTGAAAAAAACAACAACAACATTTTGATAGTTTTGTTTAGTTTTGTTTTGTTTTGTTAGATTTTGTTTTGATTTTGTTTCCTTTCGTTTTGATTTTGTTTCGATCAGTTCGTTTCATTTCTATTTCGTTTCGCACTTTACAGGTACCCTCTTTCATCAGCTTCGTTACGGCTCTGTGGAGCTTAATGGGGAAAATAAAAAGAATAAGTAGTGTCATAACTATAAAATTGATAGTATGAATATAACATTGATTTTATATATGTATACAGCTGTACAGAGAAATGAAGGAGCTGTTGAGGAATTTCCCTGACTTGGTAGAGGATTTCTCAGCTTTTCTGTCTCCCAGTCAGGCAGTGGAGTGTGGCTGCTTTATGGAGAACATCCGCTTCAGGAGGGCCAGGACCTTCCTACGTAAATTAGAGGTGAGTGTAGAGGGACAGGACCTTCCTAGTATGTAATTTAGAGGCAAATGTATAGGGCCAGGACCTTCCTACATAAATTAGAGGTGAGTGTACAGGACAAAGAACTTTGTACATTGATAAGAGGCAAATGTATAGGGCCAGGACCTTCCTACATAATTATGTCAGAGGTGAGTGTACATGGCCAGAACCTTCATACATAAATAAGAGGTGAGTACAGGGCCAAGACCTTCTTATGTGACCTTCCTACATAAGTTTAGATTTGAGTGCATAGAGCAAGGGCCTTTGTACTTGAATTATGGGGTAAGTCTTTGTCTGAGTGTACATCTGACAATATTTTGATTTCTGATTGCCTCAAGTGTTGATTATTTATAAAGAATATGCAATTTAACATTGAGATGCATCCCACTTTGATTTTGAATAAAAAAAATTTAGTTTTGCCAATCCTTGTAACACTGATAAATGGACAGAACAAAAGACATACTGATATAAAAGACAATTAACCAAAATGGTGTATTTATATGAATGTTATAGGTATATGCTGAGAGACATCCGTCTCAATATCAGAAAACCATGAAACTGCTGACAAAGTGGGCTCCAGGTGGCACCAAGGAGGAGGAGAGGGCACTGAAGGAATCCCTGGAACAAGTTCTGAAGAACCAACCACATCTCCTGGACGAGTTGTCCCTCTTTTTTGAGGATGAAAAGCCACCAGACAGGTATTCATATGTGTAATGCTTGAGTTGGGCATTAACAGTATAATAATAGTATAAGAAGTTGAGAATACATATATACTAGGGATATCAACGAGTACCCGGTTAACCGGGTACTCGTTTGAACGTCCGAGTATCGAATACTAAAATCGGTACTTGGTTACTCGGATGTATATTTTTGAATGTTTCTAAACTCATTTATTAATGCATTAAAACATCAGTTTTTAAACGTAAAATGTTCAATGCATTTGTACATACAGTAATTGTGGTTTTCCACACCTCTAAATGACGTTTTCGCCCGTGGCAAGGTTTATACAGTAATTATCGTGACCAAGCGCCTGGTACCCGACTTTTCCTACCTTCTGCTGACTTCTACCCTTATTCTTTGTTTGCTTTTATGATTTGTTTTCACTGAACATCGTTTAAGGTCTATCATGTTCAAATAAATTAGATAATTTTCTCAATTCTCCAAGAAGCCATAAATTCTCGGGAAAAGAGACAGATGATATTACATGTGATCGTTGATATGGTTGTGTTTGATTACATGCCAATTAATTCAAATGGTTGAAGGCATAGGCTTTAGAAAAATGATGTCCATCGTTGCATCAAACTACAACATACTGTCCTGTAATACTATAAAATATAGGATCGAAAAATGTACAAAGATCGTAAAACCGCTCTGTTATAGAACTTGAACAAGTTAATACTGTAGTTCTGACGACTAATCACTTGGACCTCAAACGCAACCAAAGAGTTACATTACAGATTACGAAACAGATAATTATTAAAAAAAAAAAACTGTGAATCATTTATGAATTTATTTCTTGTGCTTAATATCTGATAAATAAATTGAACTTAAAATAAAATGTTATATTTTAAATTTCGTCGGACATGAAGTGTTCATATTAATTATTTCATAAGATCTATTGGTAAACCTCCCATCAGAACATGTGGTTTTATTTCTACAAGAGTTAACAATGTTTTACAGTTATCAATGCTACAGTACTTGTTCATATTTATTTCCATTTTTACCGAGTACCCGGGTACTCCATCGGAAAAACGTCCGAGTAACCGAGTATTAAAAATTGACCGATTTGACATCCCTAATACAATGTATATACTTTTTTACCAGATATATGACAGAATTTACATGAATGTTCATTGACTTATTATTCCAGCTATATGACCAATTTTGAGGAGATAACTCTGGGGGATAGTGATGAAGATGAAGGCTTCCTGTTTGATGATTTTGAGGAAGTGGTCATTCCTGAAGATGAAAATCCTGATGGAACTAAGAAGTGCATGTGTAATTGTCATCAAAATCCCAATGCTAAAAACTTCCATATGAGGAATATTCACTGTACAAACTGTTGTTTGAAGGTATTGTTCTCTTCAGGGGGCCAACTGTAGTTTCCATTGCGCAATATTTTGTGCATCATAGTAAAATGGAGCGTATTTACTGTTTAAAAGCAACTTTTTTTACTCGATTAATGAAATTAAACAAAATTAAGAAATTACAGGTTCAAACATGTAATAACAATTTAATATATTTACATTTGCAAATGTTTTCCTTTATATAACACTACTGAAAGCAATGCGTATCTATAACTGTATAAAGGGTCGACGCGCGTTCAGTGGATAACATACATGCCGTTGGGTTTGAAAAATAATGCATTTCACACGTTAATAGTAACAATCAGGTGAATATAAAGTATGAATAAGTCACAAATGTAAATATAAGTAATAAGGTATCATTTTTAAACATCTATCTGGTTATAAATACGGGTTGGTACGAGATTAAATTCATCATAAAGCCCTTCGGGCTTTATGGAATTTAATCTCGTGACCAACCCGTATTTATATCCCGATAGATGTTTAAAAATGATACCTTATTTCTTAAGGGGGCCGACTATAGTTTTATTGTGTGAAAACTACAATAGCGAAACTCTTTATTTTTATAGCATATACAACTTACATTAACTTCAGTGTACATGCAAAGTTTGGGGGAAATCTACCGTCCAGGTATTTTTGAGGGACCGTCTCAAAATACAGGTACAATTACTATAGGATTATATAGGAAAATGCCAATTTTTAGCACTTTAAAGCAAATTAAACAAATACTACAATAGACATTTTGTTCAAACTATGACATTTGATGAGTAATACTATATTATACAATATATGTAAGAAACACAAAATTCTACCGTCTTGTTACCAGAGGGGGCATCTCAAAATGCAAAAAATTGGCAAATTTTACTATTTTTATAGAGTACTACAAAATGTGACGTACACAATGGATTCACATCAAAACATAATAAAAATATTGGAGATTTTCTCAAGTTTCTATATTTTAAATTTCAAGAGCGTATGTTTATTACTTTTTCTTTAATAATATTTTTATTAACCCTTTCTTTAAGAGCTACAGATTATCATAAGTTCAAAAAGACACTGCAGCGACATCAACCTACCTATCAATTGCAAAACCGGTTAAAAAATCAGTTATATCACATTGTAATTACATTTTTATACCTATAATTTCTTAATTTTGTTTAATTTTAATAATTAAGCGGAAAAAGTTGCATTAAAACAGTAAATACGCTTCATTTTACTATGATGCGCGAAATATTGCACAATGGAAACTATAGTCGGCCCCCTTAAATAACTGAAATTTTAACCAAATTGCAACTGATAGGTAGGCTGACGTCGTTATAGTGTGTTTTTGACGTTATGATAAACTGAAGCTCTTAAAGAAAGGGGTAATAAAAATGTTATTAAATAAAAAGTATTAAACAGATGCTCTTCAAATTTGAAACATAGAAATTTGAGAATTTCTCCATTATTCTTATAATTTTTTCATATAATACCTTTGTGCCCCCCATATTTTGTAGTACTCTATAAAAACAGAAAATTTTTTTAATTTTGGGCTTTTTGAGATGACCCCTCTGGTAACAAGGCAGTAGAATTTTGTGTTTCTTGCACATAATGTACAATGTAGTATTACTCATCATATAATATAGTTTTAACAAAAAGTCTATTTTAGTATTTGTATAATTTTCTTTAAAGTGCTAGAATTGGCACTTTCCCATATAATCCTATAGTAAATGTACCTATATTTTGAGATGGTCCCTTAAAATACCTGGACGGTAGATGTCGCCATAACTTTGCATGTACACTAAAGTTAATGTAAGTTATATATGGAATAAAAATGAATAGTTTCGCTATTGTAGTTTTCTCACAATAAAACCATAGTCGGCCTCAATTAAAAAAATCAAAACTTGCAGAGCATTTTACAAAACTTAATGATTGATTCCAGAAAACTGATTTGTCACCTGGTAATTTAACTGGAAATTTAAGCAAATATTATTGATGTCAGCCACAGTGTAGAAAATGTTTTGAAAAATTGAAAACAAGACATTTGGGAGGTGAATTTGATTTCATTATGTAAACATGTGAAGCATATTAATTATGTACAAGATTTTCTTTTGATTATCTCGATGAAAAACCAAAGTACATGGTCATATTATCTTCCCTTGTATAGGTGATAGATGGAGACCTATACTACAGGATCAATAGACAAGTCGTAAAGAAAGTGAGAGTGAAGTATTACCCTGAAGTAAAACCTAAGCTGAGCAGCCTAGAGGAAGAAGAGGAGGATGTGGAGAAGACGAGAGTGAAGACAGAACCAATGACACCAGCCCAGTGGGAGGAGGATGAGGAGGGAGCAGAGAAAGAGAACGTACAGATCAGACGACCAAAGAACATAGGAATAAAGGTAAACGTACTGATCCGATGACCAAGGAATGTAGAAATAAAGGTAAACGTACAGATCAGATGACCAAAGAACATAGGAATAAAGGTAAACCTACAGATCAGACGACCAAGGAATGTAGAAATAAAAGTAAACGTACAGATCAAACGACCAAAGAACGTAGGAATAAAGGTAAATCAGGCGACCAAAGAATGAAGAAGACAAAAGAACATCGGAATATAGGTAAATGGACACATTCTTATAATGTTGCTAAAGAAGTTGCATTTCGAATACATTTCAACAAATTTGATTTAAAGTGAGCACACCTATAACGAATTGTTATAGCGAAGTGATTTTAATTCCCTTTGATTTTAAAAATATATTTTAAGATGAGGGGATGTAACAATAATTTTTATAACAAAGCAAAATTCTCTGGAACTGGTACTTTGTTTTTAGCATGTTTTTCTGTATTTTTATATTAGCATGTAACAAAAGGTTTATAGATCTTTGCAAACAAAAATTGTATGGTAATCTTTATTTCAGCTTAAGATATCTAGCAGAAAGAAGGGGAAACAGGGTCGCTTCTTTTCTATTAAAGAAATGGCTGATTCTCCTGTCAAGAAAACTGTTACAAGTGTTTCGACAGAAATGGGGGACCAGACTTCTGACCTGGAGAACCTCCCGTCAACGTCCAGTCAGCCACAGGACATGCCTGAAGAAGGTGAGAAGAGTGGAGAGAGGGAATCAGTCTCAGTGCTAAGAACTGAAGAATTGGAAAGTACAGACCACTCAGAGGAATCCCAGCTTGGTTGTGGTTTACCAGATCTGATCCCCCCTCAGGACCAACGAAGGCAAGAGGAAGCAAATCCTGGGGGAGGAGTGGAGAAGGTTGAGGAAACATCTTCACTGTCCAAAGTACCCAGGTCAGTGGAAGTGACTGTCACAGCAGACAGCAATGAGGACTTCACAGGGGCCATAATATCCATCCCTAACACTGAAACCACACCAAAGAAGAATTCTGAAGGAGAATTCACCATCAGTTCATGGGTGGAAACTGCAAACTTGTCACCTCAGAAAACCCCTCCAACTCTTACTGAGGAGGTTGCCATGGATGGACATATTTCTCAAAACAGAGACAGTTCTTGTTCTGACTTGCTTGCCAAGGCTTTACACGAGGCCATGATAAGTCAGTCAGATGTATCTATGACGTTAGATTCCTCACAATTAGGCAACAAATCACAGAGTACATCTAGTCCCACAAAAACCTCAGTGTCCTCAACTAATCTTGGATTTTCAATAGTATCTGAAAAAGAGACAAAAGAGACTAAGAATCTGGCCAAAAATGTAGAGAAGTCAGATCCAGAAAAAAGCTTTTTATCAAGTGCTAAACAATTAGACTTTAGTCCCACAGATAGACAGAAGAAGAAATTAAGTGAGAGAAGAAGAATAGTACCCAAACCAGTCACTGAAGATACAAGTTGTGTCTCGCCTGCATTTTCCTTGTCCAGCATAGACAATATTGAATTCCTGAAAAGTCCCTCAGACTCTAGCCCTGTTATTGCCTACACAAACTCCCCAGTGTTTCACAATGACAATTCTAATCTGTCTATAAAAGTAAGCCCAAATCCAAAGTCATGTTCCACAGAGGAGTCTGTATCGGGACCTTCAGCTGGCCAAGGTCTGAAATTAAAACTGAGTAAAAACCAGAATGTGGCTTCTCCATCTGGGAACATTATTTCCAGTGTTGTTGGATTTGGTCAAGAAGAACCTAAAGCAAGTCCTAGTTCCACTCAAGCATCAGATGCACCAGTGGAGAAAAGAGAGACAACTCCTGCAACACCAAAGATTGAATGGACAAGGTTAGAAATTACTATAAAATAATTTGTATTTTGAGAAGTCAAAAGACAAATACATTATGAGTAATTTACCATTAATTTTAAGATAAATCTAATGCCAACTATCACATATGCAATAACACTACCAGTCTATCACATTCCTACACATCTTTTTCATGCATGTAGGTCTTTAAAATGCTACAATATTGAAACACATGGTTTTTGTATAAGTGTTGAATTTAATTTTCTGATGCCAGGGATATGGATAGAGTAATGTTAGAGAGTGTTAAAGCACATGGCCCTTTCTCCAAAACATTTGAAGACATTGCAAAACAAATCCCTGGATCTACAGCAGCTTCAGTAAGTTTTCTGCGGCTTGGCCTTTTATTTTAATTCATCATTGTTCTAAAGCTAATATTGAAAAAAAAAACTTGAAAAGTATTGTATTGAATTAGCTGTGTAAACAATTTTTTTTCAAGAATGATATTCATTTAAAATATTCTTGGTGGATCCAAGGGGATGTTCTGGGTTACTTCCAGTTTTATTATTTTTTGTTCTTGTTTTATTTTCTGTGGATTAAGCATCTGAGGTTTGTCATTTTTCAGATAATAGAGAGATTCAACACTCTGTTGGAGATGCTGGCTGATGAGACGCCAAGTGAAGAAGATACAACAGAGGAGACGACGGAGTCCTCCAGTTGATAAAGTGGACACTAAAACATGGGGGGTGGTCCTCAGACAAGGCAGAGAGGGGGGTCCTCAGACAAGGCAGAGAGACAACAGACTCCTCCAGCTGACATAGTGGACGCTTAAAAAAAGGGGGGGGGGGTTCTCAGACAAGGTAGAAAGACAACAGAGTCACCCAGCTGACATAATGGACGCCAAAAAAAAAAGGGGGGGGTTTCTCAGACAAGCAAGACAGACAAGGGTATCAAAATGGCTGCCAAAAAAGGACTCTCAAAAACTACATTGACACTATTGAGTCATCCAGCTGACAAAGTGACTGCTACAGTCTGACTACAGCTCCCAGATACAGAGGAGGGAATGCAAAGTGATACAAAAGACAGAGTCCCTTATGAAAATAACCTTTAGTGTATAGCAGCCAATCAACACTGTGGTGTTTTAAACCTTAATTGCCCATATTTATTAGTTTACAAATTGTGTTCAGAATCTCAGATTTGCAATTATTTGTTTTACTCATTATGGTTGGTTCCTTGTTATGTTTTGAATGGTCAAACATTATTTTTTTTCTTCAACTATTCTAGATTTTAAAGATTCAATTAAAAAAATGATTGAAATCTGGGATGTGATGGCATTTGCAATAATATTGCTAAGTTATATTTCATATACATGTAATAATGCATCAATTGTTAATTTTAATTCAAAATTAAAATTGTATATAATTTTGTCAATGTTAAAGTATTCAATGATAATTTTTATTTCTATTCTGCAAGGTAAATGCATGCAGAACAGGAATATTATAATTTTAGTACCTAGTGCTTTTATCTATTCCTTCATTTTTTCACTTGGCTTTGTGCTTTTGTTTGATTTAAAATATATGTAAGTGCTTTGATGATTATCTGTGTCGTATGTATGTTATGTTTTGCAGATTAGATACTGCACAACTGTAGTTGGTTAAAGTCTAGTATTTGGTTGAAAATTCCTTTTGAAATTTTGAAAAGTATAAAATATTGAAGTAGATATTTACATGTATATCATTTTCAAACGTGCCAGGTTTTCATAGGGCAGATGTTTATTGGAATTTCCAAAGTCAAGAGTCATGTGTATTATCTTTTTTTGTTATTTATTGTTTTAAATAAAACAAAAAGCAACTAAAAAATTTAAGTATTTTCAAGTTGTTTCACAAGTTCCTTTGTACTGTAAAATCACTAGTTTTTGTGGGATTTATTGTCAGAGGTATAAAAATACCCATGAACTCATGTTCACAAAATGTAGAATTTTATATACATTACTATTTAACGCTTTCTAACCACAGAGTAAAGTCCCCCTCTCATATGTGGGGTTTTACAGTATTTAAAATATACAATCTCTGTTCTTACAAGGAGTATACAGAGTTGGCTGTAAAAAATAAAGTTACAGGGAACCACCAGTTTCTGCACCCCCTGTCTATCAGCTTACAGGTGTGATGATCAGGACACAGCTAATTTAACTAAGCAGGTCAGACTGGCTATTGTTTTATGCACATCAATTGTGATGTGGAGGTATTGAAATACAAGATGTAAACAGCAAGTGTTTACACAGTTACATTTTTGACAGTAGATTAGTTGTACAGGGACTTGTACTTCCCTGTCTTGTAGTCACCACACTTTTGTCCTGATCACTTCTTTAGTTAACTAAAAGTGAGGTTGGAAATTAATCAGACGTGATCTCAGGTGAACATGGGAGGCTTGTAAAATTATACAGTTTTAAAAATTAACGTATGCTTTTTGGACACATCGCAACAAAAGATGCGAAGCATTATCTGTAGAATTCCTTTTTTAAAAAACAAAATTCTCTCAATTCAGACACTTTTATTACAGATCTATCGACTGCCACATGTATATATTTATTACAGATTTCTACAGCCCAGCTTTGGTAATGTAAGTAACGTACCGCAGGTGGACCCCACTGTTACACATAACACATCATCTCTGATAAAGGCCTCATAGGCAGCGCTGATTCTCACCAATAGGATTAAATATTAACCTATCTACACAACTAGGGAGAAACTTGTATGCAAACAATGTAAAATGAAGAAAACACTCATGACAACAAAAAATACAAACACAAATACTGACAGAATCTGAAGGTATATCAAGTAAAACTTTTAGTCCATGAGATCACATGATGATGGCGACGTTTTATTTTGATGGTATGACTTTGAATGTGCGTAATTTTGGTAACTAATGATTTACAAGTCATCGTTAGATTCAGCCTGTGCCTCTGTCAGTTCGTATTTCTTTTCAATTCCTACAATTCCGCAGTCGATGATTTTGACCGTTTTCTTGGGGACTGCTGTTCTACTGTCTGTGGGAGTTTCTCCAATGGTTCGGATGACGTCCTAGAAAATATAAAACATTAAAAATTACTTTGAAATGAAGAAGTTTCGAAAAATCGAACCTATATTTTCGACACAAAGCTGGATAAAATGTTCACAATACATGTACTAGTAAATTTTTAACTTTTGAAGTAACGTACCATTCCTTTGATAACCTTTCCAAATACGACGTGCTTGCCATCCAGCCATCTAGCCTTGTTCAGTAAAATGAAGAACTGGGATCCGTTGGTGTCTTGGCCGTGGTTAGCCATAGAAACATACCCTGCAGCTTTGTGACTGAGCTCAAAGTTCTCGTCAACGAAGGTTGGTCCATAGATACTTTCACCTGAAAGGGTTAATGACTATAATCTGTACACCTCCTTGAGTAGGTACAGGGAATGTCTGTATAAATGTGCTTATAAACATGTATTTGTACATGATTTGAATAACAATGCAAAAGGTGTTCGTTACTGGCTTGTAGAAAAACGAAATCAACAAAAAGAAATCTATTACTTCTAGAGGAGGAATTTCATTTTACTCATTCTTTAAATGCAGTCTTTGAAATAATGAAGAGAATCAAAATGTTTTGAGAAGTGGGGATTAAAGGTACCTCCGGTTCCATCGCCGACTGTGATGTCTCCCATCTGAATAATGAAATCGGGAACAATCCGGTGGATCAGCGATCGCTTGTATGTTAAGGTTTTCTGTAATCAAAATTAAATTCATTAAATTTAAAATACTCTATCTAATTAAAGGCTTAATTTACAAGTTCTTGCTTAAAAGATGTGTGGAAGTTAAGTTTTTTTTTTAAATTTTTTTGTTTATTTTTTCTTCATAAAAGTTTTTTTTTCTTTTTATTTGTTTAATAGTAAACAAAATCAAGAATAAATCTGATGGGGGACATTTTTTCCTGTCCACGTGTTAATATGTCCACGTCTGCACACGCGTCAGTTCCCGCTTTCCTTTTGTTCTTCAGATGATCGAAGTATATAAGCAGCTGTTACTCCACGTCTCAATCGGACTATTGAAATTTCTCAATCGATTGTAAATACACATGTATGTGAATTAGGATCCTTGTAAAGACTTATGAGACTTATCTTAGCTGTAACTTTACGTTATAATTTCGTAATGTTCAATCCGCTGATCCCCGACTACTTGTTATCAATGACTGGTTTTGTATTTTTAATTTTAAGACATCTTATTATGGTTCGTGGGGATATTATTCATAGAAATATTAGTTATGTGAATAATTTTTATTTCAAAAATCGTGAATTGTATCTAAGAACCCCCCCCCCCATGCCCCGTGCCCTGAATTTAACGGACATGGCTTTATTTTACAAAGAATACTTCATATCATATACACCAACAAATTCAAATATCTCTAAACCAAGTTTGAATACAACCTTTGCTGTTACACTAAACCTAATCATTATCACTTACCTTACCCAAACTTTCCCTAGCTCTAACCCTATACTTAGTGCATGCACGTGTTAACCAGAGCTTTAATTGTATTTCAGCTCGAATGCTATGCTTTTAACCCTAACCCTTACCTCAGCTCTAACCCTATACTTAACCCTAACCTCAGCTCTAACCCTATATTTAACCCTAACCCTAACCTCAGCTCTAACCCTATATTTAACCCTAACCCTAACCTCAGCTCTAACCCTATATTTAACCCTAACCCTAACCTCAGCTCTAACCCTATATTTAACCCTAACCCTTACCTTAGCTCTTACCATTACCTTAGCTCTAAGCCTATACTTAACCCTAACCCTTACCTTAGCTCTAACCTTATCGTTAAACCTAACCCTTACCTTAGCTCCAACCCTATATTTAACCCTAACCCTTACCTTAGCTCTAACCTTATCGTTAAACCTAACCCTTACCTTAGCTCTTACCCTATATTTAACCCTAACCCTTACCTTAGCTCTAACCTTATCGTTAAACCTAACCCTTACCTTAGCTCCAACCCTATACTTAACCCTAACCCTTACCTTAGCTCTAACCTATACTTAACCCTAACCCTTACCTTAGCTCTAACCCTATACAGCTGTACTTAGCCCTAACCCTTACCTTAGCTAACCGTAAACTTAACGCTAGTCCTAGCCCTTACCCTAACCCTAGGCCTCAAATTAGCTCCTACCCCAGTCTTACCCTACATTGAGCGTTATATTCCTAGCCGTTAATACGGTATACCTCTAGCGAACCCTAGTTCAATTTTTCATTTATTCAACACTGCACTAAATTATTTTTTGAAAAGCATTCTGTAACCGTAAACAAACAAAGTACATTGTTGTTTAATGGGCATGTTACCCGTTCCATACATTGTGAAATACCTTATCTTCTTGAAAATATCAATTAACCCCTTTCCCTCCCCCATCAAATCGTATTGACATTTTGATCTCGGTGTCGGACTGCATTATGGTATACCAATGGGTACTTACTGAGCCCCTTTTGTATCCTTTAGCTAATGATTGGAAGTTCATTGTTGTCATCGGGCACTTGTCTCCAAACAACGCTACGACGAACCTTCCTCTGTAGTCTTCGCCGATGCCATCGAAGTCTTTGATTTCAACGTCAAACCAGGCCTCCTCTGTTACTGTGAAGTTTTTATGACCTTGTACTGCCGCGATAAGGACGATGAAGAGAAACAAAGCTGCCATGTCGGGCCTGTGAATAAAACAAAAAACACTTAAAAAACTTTTCCTCTGATTTCTCTTTCGTGCATTTTGTATTGAGTAAATAACAGAGATGTTAAAATTGATCGGAGTAAATGAACAAGAAAACAACAATTAGATCATAATCAAAAGTTTTACTACTCTTGCTGATATGCTGTAAAAAGTTAATCTAATTGAAGCAACATTAAATGATATATTAATAACATGCATAATTTCATCGAATACTTGTGTACTTGTCCTACCTTGATAAGATGATGTAAAATCAAAAGATAAATGTAAGTGGACGCATCACTGTCCCAATCTTTCTTATAAAGGAATGTGATCGCCACGAAACAAAATCCGCGAAATCCAATCGAATCCTCTCCACCTGGTGCGACGGTAGCATCACATGGTCGATTTCTTACGACGCGGACACGTTTCTACGATAGTAACCGGAGTAGGTACTGCAAAATTATGTGACACATAGACAAAAAGAACTCCATTATTGACTATCTAGTCATGGACTGCGATTTATTTTCTATTATTTTGATGTTATACGTGTACAATGGGAGAGCACAGGATGATGTTAAAATTGATTTGGGGATGTGTCAGTTCATCCCTTTAACATGCGTAGTATTTATTCACAGATTTAAACCTTAAAGGCGAAATGTTTGTCCTCCGTCTATGATGATCAAAATGTCTGATTTATTTTTGTTGCACAATTATTGCAATATCTGTAATTTTGAACTTGCAAATTCTTCAGATGAATCAAGGATCTTATCTTTAAAATTTGGATAGTTCTTCTTTAATTATTTTTTTTTTATTTATATTTTTTATTTTTTGAAAATTAAGGTAGAAAACATTTCATTATGACAAATTTGATTTGCGTACTGCGGGACAGGGAGAGGATAACTATATTTGTTGCTTGTCTCCTGACGACATCGATGAGACCACGTCACATTCCGAATCACACGGCAAGCCAAGGTTTATGAAATATATTATGTATACAATACGTACAGGTAGCAATATCTGTTTGAGGAGAGGCACATTTTTTTAAGATAACCCAATTACCAAACAAGATTTCCTTGACAACTTCACAAGCATAAAAATGTCTTGACTTTTTTGTAGGGGTACATGTACTATACAAGGGTAGATATAGTAACCCCGTCCCTTTCTTCGGCTTTAGCGTTTTGCACCTGTAGCTGTAACCTTCAATTTTCTCCAAAATGTTAAAATTGCATTTATTCGGAGATGACCAGTAACTTTAAACCATTACAAATATTCAATCTTTAAAATATTTCCCCCTTTAACTGACATAACTTCTCCAGCCACGACTGCCTCTATTTTGATTTTTTTTTTTTACAAGGTTGATTTCACCTTGTCTAGTGTAACACGTGTACAGTATCATCTTTAGTAATCCCTCGTCTTAACACCAGCTTGAGACGCTGAGGCCGCGTCACCAAACTGAACAAAAACCGATTCAATCTGTGCACTGAAATCTCTCTGTGAACATAATAACTGTGCATTCTAATTAGAACGGTGATGAAAATTGCTTTTTAGTTTTATTGATTACTAAAACTAGCCTTCTTTACATTTTCAGCTGACATAAAATTATGAACGGAAACACGAAAAACTTTGATATATTCAAATTAATTAGTCAGCCCATTAAAATTTGTAATAAAATTCCAAACATCCATTCTCCCCTACATATAACAAATGTCAGACTGGGAGATGAAAATCTTGTATTCCACGTGTTGTACTCATTCACGACTGACTGTTGATTTTCATCGACGATTCTCTTAACTGCAGATTTAAAAAAAAATTGGTTTCACTAACTGATTTGGGCTACAGAACCTATAAAATTTGTAAAATCAAATTTTATCGTGGGGTCATAAAATAGGCACTGTAAAATCAATCTTTATCGTGGTGTCAAATTATCGAATCAAATTCCACATGTGATTAAATAAAAATTAAATGTGCATGTGAAACATTGATGTTCCTTATGACAGCTTATGATAAGAATTAAAGTTTTCAAATGCAAGTCATTTCCTTTCCAAGGTCAAGATAAAAAAAATTGTTACCCAAAGAAAGGACGTGTTAATGAATATATCTGTGAAATATAAAAACCAAATCATCACCATTCAGAAGTTATTGGCAAGGTGAAGGCCAAAGGGTCCAAATTAATGGTACTCATGGGAGGGTCTTATTTTAAACAAGAGGTGGTTGTGAAACACTGATGCCCCCGTAAGGTACCGAAGATTAAACTTTTCTCAAATGCAAATTAAATATATTAATACCTTAAGTAAGGTCTTCTCACAAGAAGTACAATTATGAAAAATGAAAGCCCTAAGGCCATCTGTTAAAAAATTATGGCCAAGGTTTAATTTTTTTAAAAAGTGGGTCAAACTCCAAGGTCAAAGGGTAAGAGTTGTTGGTATCCAATAAAATGTCTTGTCAAAAGGATTAAATATGCGAAGTATGAAGTATGTGGTCAATGTTTGTTTTTATAAAGTAAGTCAAACTCCAAGGTCAATGTCAAAATGTCAAAGTTGTTAGATCCAATGAATGTTCTTGTCATAGAGATTACATATGTGAAGTATGAAAGTCCTAGTATCTTAATATCTACGGTTCAAAAGTTATGGCTAAAGTAAAAGCTTCGAAATTTTGTTTAAAATTTTGTCAAACTTCTAGGTCAAAGTCAAAATTGGTGGTACCCAAAGAAAGGTTTTGTCACAAGGAATACACCTGTGAAATATGAAAGTCATAGCTCCACTAAATCAAGCGCGGATCTAAAAAAAAAAAGGGGGGGGGGTCCCTAGAATTTGCAGAGCTATTAAGTGAATATAACAACTATAAAAGTCATCATGGTGCCCCCCCCCCCCCTTCTTGAAAACACAAATCTGTGTTAATTATGCCTGAAAAGTCACAGATATGAAACATTAAACAGCTTGGTACAGTTACCTGTATGGTTACTGATAACAACATTATCCTATAGTTTGCCACAGTAGTATTTCCCTGTATGTCTCTGTTGCAGAATGCTAAACTTGTATATTAAGTACTCCTGAAATAAATAACAATAAAATTGTGTTTTAAAATTAATTTTGTGTCGAGTTTGAAAATGTTGCGCATACTCAGAATTAAGTTTTACATATATACAAAGGAGGCATACATCTACAGTAGATTAGTGTGAAAATGCTGTAGGTTACAGTGATAAGGGGATTTTCATACGGACAGGGGTTTTGAAAGCCATAAGTGATATGCTTTGTATATATATCTAATGTTAATTGGAACTTAAATATTACAGTTTAAAAAAAAAATATGTATATTTCATAATCTCCTCACCCATTATAGACGTCTTTACAGACCAATAAACTATCGTTTTGTATTTTTGTCGGATTTTCAAAATCTTATTACTATACATGTAATCGAATTTCTAATCTGAACAGCCGAATTTCTAAATCGTACAAACAATTAAAAAATCTACAAAATTAAAATGGCATTTGTACGCCGCCATATATATAATATGTGAATGATTGATTGATTGTATACTGTTTAACGTCCCTCTCCAGATTATTTCACTGATATGGAGACGTCACCATTGCCGGTGAAGGGCTGCAAATTTAGGCCTATGCTCGGCACTCAGGGCCATGGAGCAGGGAGGGATCTTTATCGTGCCACACCTGCTGTGACACGGGGCCTCGGTTTATACGGTCTCATCCGAAGGACCGCCCCATTTAGTCGCCTTTTACGACAAGCAGAGGGTACTGAGGACCTATTTTAACCCGGGTCCCCACGGGGTAATATGTGAATGAATTTATCCGTATTGCTACTTCACAAAAACGTCAGTAACTTATCAGGCATTTGTGCAAGGTGCCAAAGGATGTTATTCACGATATACTCAGTACTCCTAATGGAATCAATAGCCTTTCCACTATCACATACATATTATATTTATATCTATTAAGATATATATTTTGAAAACGGTATAAAAATAGCAAAATAAATAAATGATAATTATGGTTAATTTAATGTATGTTACTACGAGAGATACAGATATTCGATTAACTTGTCGTTAAACTTTTTTAAAAGAAGAAGGTACGGTTCTAATACAAATCTTGCCCTGTAATTTTCTTAAAAATGAAACTGATGTAAAAAAAAAAAAAAAAAAAATTTGGAAAAACTCATGTATTTTAAATTATTGAAAATCCATGCATAAAAACTAAACAAATCATTTTTCTCACATGCATTCCTAAATGCTAATTGTGACGTCATAAACATGTGCTAGCGCGCTTCATGAAATATGCCTACGTGAACAAGTCTGTGTGATTCACACACCAATAACTCACACAAAACTAAAAAAAACATTCCTTAAATATCATACATTATTATACCTCTGTGAATTTTTTTCTATATAAAAATATGACGAATAAACATGCTATCTTTTCCAAACAGCCCCTACCGTGAAATAGTTTTTGTGCTATCTGCCCATGGTGAAATAGTCATCAAACTATTCACCGGCAGCATCCTGTTTCCCTCGCTTTTCATCTCGGAAAACTTCTGTTTTTATACGGATTGTGACGTATATATTATGACGTAACAAAAGTAAAGTCAGCATCGGTATAATAAAACACCTATTTACTGACTATTCAGACAATAGCAAGTTTATCGTCCCCCTCGACAGCAAACTATTTCCCTCGGCTGCGCCTCGGGAAATAGTTTGCTGTCTTGGGAGACGATAAACTTGCTATTGTCCTCATAGCCAGTAAATAGGTGTATAATATTTAATCATTTAGCCTTAGGCTCGGAAAGAGGCAAAAGACACTTTTCAATGATTTAGTCTTATATATAATGATTTAACTTAAATATTCTCTTTGAGCTAAAACGCGTCCTTAACATTTTTATCCACTTTCTGATTGTTTTAGAACTCATTTTTGAGTATGGCCCTTCGTACACTGGATTATATCAGATTCTATGATTTTCTAGACTTGTTTCTTCTTTCTGAAAGGCATTTTTAAGTTTTGAAAATGAATCAAGTCAAAGGATGACAGATCTAGCGAATATTATTGTGTGACAAAATATTACCTCTCTGTTTATCCCCCAAACTCCTTTCCTCTTCATGGCGTGTTGGTTTGGACACTATCATGAAGAAATTTAATGTAGTGAATTCCTGATTATAGTTCCTTACTCTCAAAAACCTTTAAATTTTTTGGCCAAAAATTTGCTTTCTAGACTCCTCCAGAAATTAAACTGCTTCCCCGAATACGAATTTGAACAAGACCACTAATATTTAAGAAAATTGCATATAAATCTGATTTTCTGCTCTCGAAATTTTGCGCAGCTCAGACCTGTGCTTTTTTGTCAAGTACATCTTATTGTAAATTTTGTTTTGAGCGTTTTAAGCAAATGATTCAGGTTTCATTTTCTGTTTGAATTTCAAACAAACGTGGATAACTACAATTGCTGATATTTTAAAATAATTGTTAAGATATTCTTACACGCTGTCGTTTTCACTCATTTTTCAAAACATAGGATGATTGTCTTTCCGAATAAGAATTTGAACAACAAGACCACTACTATTTGAGAAAATGTCATAAAACTGTCCTTGTAATTCTTACTCTTTTAAGACCTTTGCTGTTTTTGTCAAGTGCATCTTATTGTAAAAATGTTTTTAGGGTAATAAAGCAATGGATTCATGTTTCATTATCTGTTTTAATATCACACTAACGTGGATAACTACAATTTTTGATGTTTTAAAATAATTGTTTAGATATTCTTACACGATGTCGTTTTCACTCATTTTTCAAATCAAAGGGTGGCATTGAGTACCTAGCTTTTTATTGTCAAATGATCCTTTAAAATAGTGTGAACTATCCCCAAATTGATGCCTTTAAATTTGCTATGTGTTTTAAAGTCAAACATCATAAGTGATGATTTATTGAATTTTGGTAAACAGAACATTGGTTGTTTTAAGTCCTTGTCGCCAAGGACGGTACCCATTTTTGATGCCCATTATATGATTATTGTGCATTGAAATCAACCTACTCATGTGTCTTTAAACAGACATTGGTTGCCGTAAATTTTACATGTTTCAATAAATATATTTTTGGGATTCTTATCAAGTTTACAACAGCTTAACTGAAGCTTTTTTTTCACTCTAGTTTACTGATTCTTTACCATTCATTTTCAATGCAGTGTCTCGAAAAGCCCTTGTTTTCCAGCTTCTCACAATGAAAATATGAGATGAATAGTGACTACATTAACTAAAATAAATTCATGTAAGAGTAAATCATGAGAGAAAGTCAAACTTAATGTCATATGATATCTGTTTTGTATGTCACAGAGTTTAGGAAATAATTTATTTAACAGCCCTCGTATATTAATTAAGCATTTGGTTTTAAAAACTTAATTGTTCGTTTGAAACACTTTTTGTAAAAGATTTATTTTCTCCCTTTAGTTGGTAAAATCGGAGGTTCGTTAAATTACTTGCTTTTTCAATAAAAATGGAACTCGTAAATTTACTTACCTCGTCATTGGTCATTCGCAAAATTATTTTGTATAAACACATTATAATTGCACACACGAGTACTCTGAAGTTGACATAAAAAAGATGCTTGAGTTTCTGATTGACAATATATATATATGTGGTTTTTGGAGACCAGGTCTTCCAACAGTCTATTGGATTCCCATGGGTACCAATGGTGCTCCGTTATTAGCAGACATTTTTGTATTCATATGAAGCAGAATTAATGCAAACTCTTAGGCATGAAAAGAAGAAAACACTTGTTGTGGCCTTCAACTCGACATTTAGATATATCGACGACGTATTGTCAATTAACAATGGTAATTTCCATTCCTATGTCGATACGATATATCCTGGTGAGCTTGAGATAAAAGATACCACAGAGTCTGACATATCTGTTTCATACTTGGATATTTTTCTTGAAAAACACACTAATGCTAATCTTACAACCAAGCTCTATGATAAACATGAAGACTTTAGCTTTTCTATAGTCAACTTCTCTTACCTATGCAGCAATATACCTTCATCACCTGCATACGGAGTTTACATATCTCAGTTGATTCGATACGCTAAAGCATGCTCTACGTATAAACAATTTCTAAAACGAGTTAAATTATTGACAAACAAGTTGATGAAACAAGACTATCAGCAGTCTCGTTAAAAGTAATCATTTCGTAAGTTCTATGGTCAATGCCATGACCTTGTCAGCAAATACAATTTATCCTTCATTGAGTCAAACGCTGGCTGACGTTTTTCATGCTTAATGTTAGTCCATTATTTATACACTGAATTGACGACGGATTTTTCCGTTATTTCCCGATCATGACAGGGAGCAGACGGCGGGTGTGCCCGGTCGGCAGGGGATGTTCACTCCGCCATGGCACCTGATCCCACCTCTGATGTTTTGGAGGACCGTGTTCGCTCTGCTCCTATTTTGTATTGTTTTATGGACTTTGACATTGAATACTGTTCGTTATCTCCACATCCTTCATTACAAACATCTGTGATGATACTGCTGCTACACTATTTACGTCCTCAGCCGAGGCCATCCCTCATTCTATGTTTCGACCTCTAGGTCGGTACACTCTCATGGTTAGGTGGGTCACAGTAACAAATAGTCATTGCGCGATGGTGGTGGGTATCCAGCTATTAGTCTCTCTCTTTATCCAAACCCAGCATGATCGATGATCTTTCTGCTGCTTGGGACATCTTTAGTACTGCTGCTCTCCTGCTTTTCCCTGTCACCCCTAGTCCTGAAATAGTTTTCCAAACTGACTGTGCCGCGAAGCCTTTACATCCAATCTCTATTGGATAGTTCCAGGTATGCCATCCTTTCTCCTTTTATTCCGCCAACATTGCGTCATATTTTGCCTCCTTCCTTATCATTGACAACCTCGCATCTTTCTTCCCAGAGAACTATCAGCTCTATGACACTTATTTTCTTTTTACTTGATGATCACTGTACGATATCAGACCTTAGATTAGTTGGAATAATCTATGGGAAAATCAGTTTCTGACCTAGGTGTACCTCCACCTTCCAATCGTCTGTCTGGTTAAGTATTCCGGAGGTCTTCCTCTCTCTCTTTTTCGCTGTTTCACCTTTTACAAAGCAAATTTGTATTTTCTTCACTGCTGTCTCTTTGCTTTAATTCTTCCACGTTTTCTTTCTCTCTCAGATAGTACCTGTCATCTCTTTTTAAAAAGAACCTGATTATGACGTCATGTGTATCTTCCTTGTGATAATGCCACCTGACAGGAGGATAGATGCATTGTAGTGTTCCTTTTTCCACAAAGGGGGCACTCTGGCGTTTCTATGAGATCCCTTTTGTGGAGATTGGCTGGTGTTGGTAGCAGATCGTACACTGAGCGCAGTAGAAAATGTGGTTGGAACTGTGGGCATTTCCAGATGTCTGCCCAGGATATAGTGTCCGTTGGTCTATTTCCCATCTTGTCCAAGCCCCCAGAAATCCCATCCCCTCCGCTTTAGCTTGTTGGATTTCTTCCCCTCTTTCTCGGATCTCTCTCTCTGCACCATGCTACGTTTCTCCTTTGTGTCAATCTTCATCCAAAACTGCTTTTGTATGTCCCTTAGACCTTGCCTTCCCACCGTTACCGTTCCTACAATGTCTTTGTCTCAATCTGCTATCTGCCTCTTCTACTGCCTTTGTTGTTGACCATTTCCGTCCTGACCGTACTTCTACTCTAGACAATCTGGCCTTATCATCTCTTGAGCCCTTTAAAGTCATGATAACCCTTGCTTTGCTGGCCTTAAACTATACTATTTATGTCACAAGTTGTAGTTTTGCTGATGTGCTACATGTATAAAAGCGATTGATGTAAAGTTTGGTGGTTCACCATATCATTTCCAGAGGCCTTTATTGATGATTCTCTCCAACTCTTCACTGTTGGTGTTGATATCTCTTGGTCAGACTAAGCCTAGTAAGAGGCCATGTTAGTAAACCCATGCCTTGTTCCTCATCCCTTCGTTTCTTGATCTATTTTTTTTAATGTTGGTTTTATCTCCAAGTGTTTCGTAAAACCATTTGCCTGATCACTTTGTGGGATTGCCGATGATAGATGGAATGTTCTCCCCGTGGATTGATAGCTCGAACTCCTAGGTAACGCTCCCCTCCTTTATCACCAAGGATCTTGACTTCTTAGAGTTAAAGATCATTCATGTCCATGATGCTAATTTACCTTTACATTTTCATATAATCATATAACTTTGTATCTCGTTTTCCATATAACCCCTTTTAAATGTATATAGAAATGTTGACAAATATTCTTGAGTGTTGTAGTTCTTTTGAGTACATGTACCTAAAATTATTGTTTATGGATCTATTCACAAATTATCATTTAGTTCTAACACAATGAGAAGTGTGTCTTCTACTAATTTAAGAGTTGGTATCATAAGACCTTAATTAAAACATACAGTAGGTAACATATTCTTTTTCCCTATGAAATAAACTGGCAACCGATTAAAACTCAAATTTTCTGGTGACATGAATTCGATACGACAAACGTAAATTCACTTCATACTGACATGCCTGGAACAAATTGTCAAATGTCGTTTGATTTACAATCAAGAGAACAAACAACATTTCTGGTAATCAGTCGTTCCTTGTCAAATCTCGGAAATGTTGCTCTGATGCAGGAACGTTAAAAGGCAATACGCCGTTATTGAACCCCGGCAATCGTTTCTTAGCTGGACTAATCTTGTCAGATTTGAAATGTTACTCTTTATCGTGCTTCGTCTCTTTGATCCGGTATTGTTTACACTGCGCTCGTTAGTCTCCACTATGATTAGCTATAGACATTCTGTATGAACATGCATGAAAAGCCATCACGTTTTTATATGTGGTTTGTTCAAATCGTTCATTGCAATACCAATGAATTAATAATTAATCGGCGAATGATGCAATATGATTAAAGATCCCCAGATGGATTCTTGTGAATGTCAACGAACACCGTTTCCTTTGTTTTAGACAATCTGATATTTTGTCGCACCTGAGCGTAAATAACTTTCTGTAGTAATCACTTACAATGCTCGAGAATCGGTGCGTGAACACTGAAATCGTTGATTGGTGATGTTTTCCGAGTTGAGAGTAATGACAATATTGATTACTAAGCCTGTATAGTTATTGTTGAAGCATTGCTGTAGATATAAGATTAATCCACATAAGTATTGTAATTAATTATGAATCCTCAATTGGTCACTCAGAAAATATGTACTTATTTTAAAATAAATATTCATGGTTATAGAATGATGTGTGACAGTTGTATGATGATGTGTGGTTGTATAAAACTGTATAATTTATCATTATAGATTGAGTTTTGTCACAAAAAACAACAAAAAACGCTGAACAGACTTTCGATCCTTAAACTTTGAATTTTTCTGAAAATTTCGCGAAGGGCATTTATTTTTCTCAACAAGCTTCAAGTTGAAATGCAAGGTGACTAGGGTCGACGAAAGAACCACATTTGGAGTTTAAAAGTTGTCCATTTGGCCCGAAAAAGTAATTAGGTGCAGAAATATACGTTCATCGTCTGAATACAGGGTTTTATTCTCCCTTTGTTTCGATACACAAGAGATGCTCTACATATGAACAATTTCTAAAGCGAGGAAAGTTATTGATGAAACTGGAATATCCACATTCTCGTTTAAACTGATAATTTCGTAAGTTCTATGGTCGATATAATGACACTGCCAGCAAATACAAAAGTTATATGCTGTCTTACGTTTTTCATACTAGTTGTTCGGCCATTATTTACACACTGAATTGTCAACGTATTTACGATCATGACAAGAAGCACATGAAGAGTGTAACCGGTCGAGAGGGAATGCTCACTCCTTCATGGAACCTGATCCCACCTCTGATGTTTGAAAGGTCTGTGTTTGCTCTGCTCCAAAATTAGTATTTTTAATGGTCGATTTAGCTTGAATATTGTTTGTTATTTTCATATATTTCATACAGTGTAAGTTGTAATATTTTCATCAATCACATCTCTTCTTGCAATAAATTGTCGCAATAAATCAGCATGCATGTACATTGCAATGTGAATGCTGAGAGAGTTTGTGAAATCATGATATGGAATCGATCGGAACATTGGTAACTTTTTTCCGACTGCACATATATTTCCTAATTATTTCAACAGGAAACTTGATAGAATTTGCTGAAACTGGAGAAAACCAGCTTTAATACATTTAAAAAAAACATAAAGTAATAACGTTGCCAATTAATATGCAAAATATATATAATGTAGCGGCTTGTTCGTCATTACCTTCATTGTTAATGTAAAGTTACTTGCCTTCTTGGCACTTACCTAACGAATATTTAATAATTAAAAATAAAACTCAAGCAAAAACTAGAACTACTCTAAATCAAAATTAATTTGAAAACGGCAGAAGAAGGTAGACTTTATTGTCTTTGTTAGAAAAAGTGGCAAACGACTCCGTGGAAGTCTCGAAACTAGCACAACCTCAAAGGTAAAGATCAGTGGCTTAAAGTTTAATTCATTTTTTGTAGCCCTTAAAAAGTGGAATAGTTTAACTGATATTAGGGGGGAACGTTTAGCTCAAGGATTATTGATTCATATTTATAATTTCAAGAAATGCTTAGAACAGAATCATAATACTAGTATTGTATTTGTATGTCTCGGATCTAGACAAAGGTATAAATTTACAAAATTTAAACTACATGTATAAGTTAAATTAAAATTAACCACCATTATAAGTTAAGTTGTTTCTATAGACAATTACTTTCCACAACATTGGGGAAGTTCAAGTCAAATTTCATTTCCAAGGCATACAAATTGGCAACTTACATTTGAAAAGCATGTTTGCCATGAGAAAAAGTAATATATATTAATTAAAATAAGACCATAAATTACAACCTGTGTCAACACATATTTTCAAGCGTAATGGTACTTAGTGTTTGAAACATATGTCTAGATCATTCTGCAACATGAATTCACTTTTTACTCGAAGATGTATTTGATTTAACCATATGCTTTTTATCAATTGTATTAAATTATTGCCTATTTCATTTCTGTATTTGATTTCAAATGCTTTTGCTTTGCACATACATAAGACGAAGCTGCTGTATACATTTACTCCTACCAAAGTTCTACTTAACTTCTACTTATTTAAACAACAGAAACTAGTAACATATTTGCTTGATTTCATTCCATGTATCACTAACATTACAACCTGTTTCAATACTTTGACACAAGACATTCTATAAAAGAAATATTGGTTCTTCGGAAATTAAATTACAGTTTATTCATTCGTAGTTATCAAATATATTGAACATCCATGTATACTATTAGAGTAGAACACAAGCAATATAATAGTGTCGATCAATTCAAGAAAAATCATTCAAAATAAATCTTCTTCTCGATCAAGGTCCAACGTGGTAGTTAAAAAATTGTCTAGTTTTCTTTTCAAAGAATGTCTTCGTCTTTCAACATCGTTTTCTAAGCCTTCTCGCATGGTCTGAGGCATAACCATTTTTTCCGGATTGCAAAGAGCACCGCGTCGAAGAAAAAATCTCGAAATGTTCACTTTTTCTTCATAAACAGCCTCATCACGTGAACTGAAGCATATTTTCGGATCCCCAACAGATCGCCTTCTCTTTGTTACATGGTATGAAGCAGTATCCTGTGTTTCAGTCTGGTTCTTGTGACTGTTTGTATCAGACCTCGTGGCCGTGGTGGCGCTGATTTCGACACACAGGTCGTCTGTGACGGTCTTCACAACATCATCTTCACACACAGAACACAGAATTTTTCTTTTCGAACAAGAATCACGTGAGCTCGATTTATCTCCATTCTTCTCTGAAATGGCATTTTCCGAGTCGTCTTTATTATCCATGAACCTCTAGTTAAGAACCATTTAAACCAAGAAATTACTGTATTTTCCCTACCGTTTACCAAAACATTGTTTTTTATCAGGAGTAAAATCACTGATACATGAGGAATTTAATCTGTATAACGGATTACCCTTCAAATACCGACACAATTAATTTTACCACCAAATAGTCTAAATGGGACCACTTCAACTCGGAACAAACTGTTACATATAAGCAGCATTGATTAAAGTAATGCATAAAATATCTTGGCTTATTATCCCCTTAGGTGAGCTGAAAAATCGATTGCTTCTAACTCGACGGAAATCGGAACCACTGGTTTATAGGTTATGTCGCTCACCTGTGTCACAATCGCTTCGTGACAGAGAATACAAAATCCCTTTAGTAATGTCAAGAATCTCAACTTTCGCTTTTATCTAAAAACTCTAGAAGTTTACAGAAGTTATATATCCCCCTTGTTTTTGTTGAAGAGGTCCAAATTTCACAGTTAACAAACAGACAGACAGCTAGACAAAAACTCAGTAGTCACTTGAACCTTTGTTGAGGTGAAGTCCAATGAGAATAGTTAAAACTCCTTGATTCTTGAACATATGAGAATGTAAAATTCTATTCTAAGTTGACAATTTTTTTAAAAGTTGATGTCTAGTTTGTTCACGACATTTTTTTTAAAGATGTAGAAGATATATCATTTTCAATGGATTTTAGATTATATAATTAGTAAGCATCGTGTCACAATTCATGGCAATAAACGTTAAAGAATTGATCTTGGAAGAAACTTGTGGTAGATTTCCTCGATAATTTATTTATTATAAGAATCCTGCATCTGATACATACGAAAGCAGTTAAAGATTATTTGTATTAAGAGATGGAAATACCTCAATGGAACTGAGTTAAAAATGTTTTATGGAAATTATTATGATTTACTATCATAAATATGAAAAAAAAAATCAATATTTATAACATAGCTTATTTCAAGAAAATTACACTGAATGTAAATATATTTGTTTGAATTAACTATATGATGGATCTCCATATTAAATTCTGGTGGGAAAATCCATTGGATTACTTGGAATAATTTCTATATCAGAGGGACATTTTACCTCAAGACAGCCGACGGGAAAAGGAAAGGGTTGTTAAACCCGTAAAAAACAAAAAATAATAGGAATTTAGCACGGTTTATCGTTGGATATATTTTTAAGATTAATATTTTGTTCTATCCATTCGTTTGAGGCTAGAAAAGAAACATGCATATAGTCAGGTTCAATCACAAATCACGAGTGTTTATATGTGGTAAATTCTTGTTTCCTCAACTTGTTTGTCAATAATTTACCTCGTTGTAGAAATTGATCATACGTAAAGCATGCTCTTGCGAATCAAATCAACTGAAATACTATTGTGTGTAAACTCCGTAAGCAGGTAATGAAGGTATATTGCTGCATAAGGAAGGGATCTTACTAATCATTTTTTCATCTAATTCCACCTCTGGAATATCTGGGGGGTTTCGTTTCATTCCCTTCTTTCAAATGTGTATTATTAAGATTTTTTTTTTTACATCGATCACTGTTCTTATAGTAATTTTTCAGCTCTGTCAAGTTTTTCTCTGCAATTTCATACATGAACAGTTCAAGATGAGGGAAGCATTAAAAATTAAAAACCATAACTTTAATCTTATATATACATGTCAGTGCTAAAAAGTTGCGTTCTAAATATTGATTACGCATAATGCCGAACCATTAAACACACATTTTCTAAAGAAAGAGTATGTACTATACTGGTTTGTCCGTTCATATTTTCGTCCATCTTCACTCTGTCATCTTCAAAATCATCTTCCTAAAATATGATTGGATTGGTGTTATCCTGTACGTGTGCAGGTGAGTTTTGGAATTTTCATTTTTCAGCTTGGGTGTTAATTGTGGGTAAAACATATTCTTTTTTTTCCTACAAAGTTTGTCTCCAGGAATAAACTTATTTTGGTACTACTATTCATATTGGATTTCCAATCGACATATGGTACTATAGAAGTACTTTTTCTGCGTGCTATTTATGTGGTTCATGTTAATTTGTCCCAGGGACCCTAAAGTATAATGGAAGCGTATTGTGGCAATCTAAATAAAAGACAGCGTAATTTTTCTACCCGCGGATTGAATAAAGATTGCAAATCCGCGGAATTTTGACCCCATAGAAAAAAGTATGTTTACAGTACCGGTATATCGAGAATGTTTTCCAATTAGCATTTACAAGTTATTTATTTTTATTTTTACTTGAATTCTACGTATCCATCTGAACTAGGTAAAAGATACCACAGAGTCTAAATCATTTGTATTATATTTAGATATTTTGCTACAAAAAAGATGTTTATGGTAAACTAACAACAAAACGTAATGATGAACTTCATGATGACCACATTTCTATCGTCAACTTCCCATATGTATGAAGCAACATATCCTTATCGCCTGCAGATGATGCTTATGTTTATCAGTTGATTCGATGTTCAACAGAATGCTCTACGTACAGACAATTATAAAACCAATGCAAGCCACCTTTAAAACCTGAATTTATGTTCAATATGAAATTAATGGAGAAAATGAACAGTATTCAAATTTAATTCCATTACATCAATCCAAAAATTGAACAGAACAAACACGGACCTCCAAAATATTAGACGTGGGATCAGGTGCCATGGAGGAGTGAACATCCACTGCCGACCGGTTACATCCGCCATGTGCTCCTTGTCATGATGGAGAAATATTTCCATTTCTAAATTTTTTTCTCTATGATAACCCTTTGAAAGTTAGCGGAGTTGATTTCCTGATAATTCTGCCGGAATGTAAAATAGGCAGGTCGATAGGTCAGGAGCTAAGAGGCCTAGTATGCATGCAAATCTCGTGCGCATCTGTCTCTGAGTCTGACGCTAAGGAGGCCAAATATGCATGAAAATTTCGTGCGACTGCCGTTGTGTTTGACGTCAGTGGGCTAGGACTATTGAAATTTGGATGGGAATCCTCGTCTAATTTAAATCTATGTCTGCATTTTTAAAGTTTAAATCTACAATTTTATTTCACAATGAAATGGAAATATCGCCCGTTATGCAAATTATCCCATGTTTCCCACTATTGTTGATGCCCTGGCATACCATACTAACTATACAGTGATTCCTTAATTAACTGAAAAATCCGTCGACAATTAATTGTGTTTATAATGGCCTAACAATAAGTATGAAAAACGTCAGTCAGCATTTGACTCAATGATAAATTGTATTTGCTGACAAGTCATTATATCGACCATAGAACTTACGAAATTACGACTTTTAAAAACGAGACTACTGATATTCTTGTTTCAGCAATTTGTCTGTGACAGTCCATATTTTACATCGTTTTAGAAATTGTTCATGAATAGAGCATGCTCTTGTGTTTCGAATCAACTGAGAGATATTAACTTTTAATGCAGGCGATGAAGGTATATTGCTGCATAAGCAAGGGAAGTTGACAATTGAAAAGTTTAAGTCATCACGTTTATCATAAAGCTTTGTACATGTAGTTAGATAACCATTAATGTCTTTTTCAAATATAATTCTTTAATTTCAGACTTGTTATAAGTTTATTAGTTGAACAAACTAACATTTAATGTCCATATATCGATATGTTGGCACATTAAAGATTTATTTTCAAATTTATGCTTCTGATATAAAAGTAATTGTGACTTCTTTGCTTGGTTTCTGCCTATTTAGTCCATGAGGGAACACTAGAGACATCCTTTTTCATGTTAGTGCTGGTATTATTATCTATAATTTAATTTCATAATAAGAAGAAAGGCGTGTTTTTGGTGAAAAGAAACTTATAAAAAGGAATGGAGACAATAACTTTATAATGGATTAATAGTAAACCTAAAGTAAATCAGTAAACCATATACAGGTACAAACTTCGCACAGACTAAGCGGCTACTCCTGTCATGATACAATATTTTCCCTTAATGTCCGCCACATCAGGGACATAACATTCCTTTTAGTTTTAATTATTTTGGACTTCTTGAGTTTATTTTGAAAGGCGCACTTTCTGAGCACTTAATCAATAAAATAATAGGCAAGACTTGTTGTCTCGATGATGAAGCATAAAACTGTATTAATCGGATAGTGATGTTATTGAAGGGTAGATACAGTGTTGTTTAATACGTAGAAACCCCTACGTAGTCGCAGGCCACTGTGCTTATTAAAATCTGGTTTTTTTTTTACTGCGGCCAAATTTTGAGATCTGAGAACCATAAGTCTGACATTACTTCGAGTCTTATAAGACGAGTAATCTCTTTTTTTTTAATTCATAGATGTTATTTGTGCTTTCACATATATAGACTGTAAATATATGAGTTTTATCACAAATTTAGCCCTTTATCCCGTGGATATAGTTCATTGGATATCATTTTCGTATCCACACTATGTATTCCTACACAGCGTGATGGAATGTAAATAAACAAATGCATGTGGAAGACGGAGAAAAGAAATCCAAATAATTCAATTGTAAAAATTGATGGAGGTGTTTCATGTTTGGAGAACCTTCTCAATTTGAAAATGATGAAATTATTTATGAAGTCGAGATTGAGGCTCGGGGATAGAAAACACACAGCTCCTTTGATAAATACCAGTTCATGTTGTATCTAAAAATCAAACTACTAATATATATGGCATTTATGTATATATTTATATGAATCTTCACTGTGAAAGCATTATATACAAAGAAGTAAAAACTGGAGAAGGGTGTGAAGGAGTGTAAACACAAATAATTGTGAATGGGGGGTGGGGTATTATTAAGTACTTTAACATAATTGTACTTTTGTATATAAATTCGGAAAAATAAATACATAGTAGCATAAAACAAATAGTTTTTCAGTACTTTTCATATTCTGAAAAATTTCAATTTCTTAAAAGTATACCTCTTTCAATTAATATTCTATCTATATTTTTTCTAGCATCGAGATGCTTAGTTTTAGGCACATTTTTAAACCTATTAACAAAAATTAATTGTTTAACAGTGAGTATTATTATATGTTGTGTAATCTAAACATGTTTTTATTGTTGAATTTGCCAAAAAGTGTAACCTTTTTATCAAAATTAATGGTAAAAAAACGACTCCTCAATTTGACACCATAATTTTAGTTATACATGAAAATGACAAAGTCCAGAAAAGTTATGTTTTAGTTATACATGAAAATGGCTAAGTCCAAAAAGTTACATTTTAGTTATACATGAAAATGACAAAGTCCAAAAAAGTTACATTTTAGTTATAACTTTTTTGTACCTCAGAGCCTAGGTATAACTAAGTTATACTTTAATTATAACTTAGTTATAACTTTTTTCGGTATGGGTAAACATGATCAACTCCCATTGGATTGTCAGTCAGTAGGTAACAAAAATAAATAAATAAATAAATAAATAGATCTAGATAAAATAAGAAATAAATAAAATAAAATTAATGAATTAATAATAATAAAAAATAATAAATACCGTAAATAGTGTGGGAAACTACAACATTTCAACAAACTTGTCAGGAAATAGGAATTCCAATTAACGCAGATTAAGATTGAAAGCCCAACCACTTATTTAAAATAAAATAAATAGATAAATTCCAAGGATTCCTTAGAGTCTTATAAACTACCTAAACATTTCAACAAAATTGTCAGGAAATAAAAAATTCCAAGTAAATCAGTTTAAAATTGTAGGCCACACATCATATTATAATAACATAAAATAGATAAACGAATAGATAAGTTTCAAGGATTCCTTAGTGTGTTAGAAACTACATGTACCTAAACACTAAGAAACTTGTCAGGAAATAGAAATTTCAATTAATCCATTTTTCAATACCTTGTTTTAGATTACCGATTATTGATACACATACAAATGGAAACAAATAGGGAGGATTAAGATGCACAGGATTTAGATGCACGGGATTGACGCACGCGCTGTAATGGGATACAGGGATCGTATGGCATTGTTTACAAAACTTCTCTATTTTGTCATTGTTCAGATGTCACAATACATTTGAATATTTTTCTAAATAGTAAATAACAACTGCAGATAGACAACAATAATCATATATTATAATACATTTAACCAGGACAGGAACAAAAATAAATTCAGGAAATAAAAAATTCCAATTAAATCAGTTTAAAATTGTAGGCCACACATTGTATTTAACATAAAATAGATAAACAAATAAATAAGTTTCAAGGATTCCTTAGTGTGTTAGAAACTACATGTACCTAAACACTAAGAAACTTGTCAGGAAATAGAAATTTCAATTAATTCAGGTTAAAATTGAAGGCCCAACCACTAATTTAACATTTCTTGATCAAGTTAAAAATTCCACAAGCCAAGTGGAAGTTCAAGTTCAAGTTATT
>PRKT01000178.1:504857-547897 GCA_003671525.1 Saccostrea glomerata | reverse complement strand
TTACCTCCGTTTGATGAATCTAAAGATTGTATTGATTCATATTTACAGAGATTCGAAAGGTTTGCTTCGTGTGCTAAGTGGGAACAGTCTTCATGGGCGATTAATCTTAGTGCTCTCCTGAAAGGTAAAGCTCTTGAGGTGTATTCTAGACTTCCAGTTTCAGAGGCTCTGAATTATGGTACCTTGAAACAAGCGTTGTTAAGGCGTTTTCAACTGACAGAAGAAGGGTTTCGTGTCAAGTTCCGTTCCAGCAGACCAGAACAGGGTGAGAATCCTTCACAATTCTTTGCTAGGCTGAACAATTATGTAGAGAAATGGTTGTCTTTAGCAGATAGTCCAAAAACATATGACGGTTTTAAAGATTTGTGTTTAAGAGAACAGTTTTTAAACAGTTGTAGTAAGCAGTTGGGAATGTATCTTAAAGAAAGACATCCGAAGAGCGTAGAAGAAATGTCAAAACTCGCAGATCAATTTATTGAAGCTCATGGTTATACTTCATTCACTAAAGACTTACAAGTTTTTCAGAAGCAACCATCAAGCACTTACAGCGTTCAGAGTAACAACAATGGATCCATTCAAAAACAACAGGCGTACCAAGGATCACTACAGCAAAAAGGTGAGAGAAAATGTTACATCTGTGGGAAAAGTGGTCATTTGGCAAGAAACTGTTTCTCCAAGCAGAAAATTCCTCGTGCAGTACCTACTTCGCACAATACTCAAAAGGCTGCGATGTTACAGAATCAACATAACTGTGAGTTGAATTGCATAAAATCTAATGACAATTCTAGTTCCAGCTTACAGAATTCTGCTGAAGTCAAGACGGACAATGCTATATCGCATCAAAATCAGCCTCACATAGGATCAGCATGCATTCTCAAACATAAACTGTTGCAGTGTTGTGTCACAGATGGACTTGTAAAACTCGCATGTGGACACATATTACCTGTTATTGGAGGCGTCTGCAAGGTTTGTGAAAAGATGCCCGTTGCTATGGGTTATGTCGGTGAGAACTTTGTTAAAGTATTAAGAAACTCAGGTTGTAGTGGTGTTGTTGTGAAAAGAGATTTGGTTACAGATGATCAGCTGACTGGGCAAGTGCAGAAATGTGTTCTGATAGACGGCACAGTTCGTACAGTAGAGGAGGCTTCCATCTATGTCGACACTCCCTATTTCACAGGTAATATCAATGTTCTATGTATGAAAGAACCTGTTTACGATCTTATTATAGGTAACATTGATGGTGCCAGAAATCAGACGGATCCTGATCCACAGTGGTGTAGAAAAGACGTTAGAGAAGGGTGTAGACAAGTTCTTCAAGCTGTACAGACAAGGAATCAAAAGAAAAAAGAAGACAAAGGTATGAAAAAGCTAAAAGTTACAGATTTAGTGGATACTGATATGACAATTGATCAGATGAAACAACTTCAGATGGACGATTCTACCCTGAAAGTGTATCGTGAGCATGCAGCGACTGGCAGAAAGAAGAACATTGGTGAAAATATAGAGACATGGTTTAGTGTTGAAAGAGGACTGTTGTACAGACATTATCATTCAAGAAAGGTTAGTGATGAAAAACTGTATAAACAACTTGTTGTTCCAGAACCTTTGCGACAGAAAGTTATGAAGATTGCGCACGACAGTATCCTAGGCGGACATCTTGGTACAAAGAAGACTCTAGACCGTATCATGTCGAATTTCTATTGGCCTGGAATCCAGTGACGAGATATTGCCAATCGTGTGACATATGCCAAAGAACATTTCCTAAAGGCAAAGTGACGAAGGTTCCGTTGATTTCTATAGTAAAGATAATGTCGGGAGAAAAAGTGGGGGGGCCTGGCCCCCCCCCCCTGATACTACGCCCCTGCTTTTTATCAAAATTAATGGTAAAAAAACCACTCCTCAATTTGACACCATATCTTTATTTAAATACACATAAACACTCAAAAATGAATGTTAAATCGTTTCCACCTCTAGTTTACAAAATGAACAAGCATGTGAATCAATTAGTTTTAATTTATAAGGTATTTACATGTATTTATTACCTTAATCCTGTGCAGGATTTGAAATTGCATCCACTGGAATTTTGCCTCTTTTGTGACTTTAAATGGGAGTTCAAATATTTTGTTCCAAGTAAAAAATTAGGTAAAACATATTCCATTATTTTCCCATTTTATTAAGGCCTTAATTGTTTGCTTCTTCTTCTTTATGAGCATTTGGTTGATTTTTGAAAAAAAAGTAAAGTAATGAAGAATGTGAAAATATTGAATAGTGATCGATGAAAGATATTGAGATAACGAACAGTATTCAATATCAAAGTCCATTAACAATACAAAATAGGAGCAAAGCAAACACGGTCCTCCGATACATTAGAGGTGGGATCAGGTGCCATGGAGGAGTTAGCATCCCCTGCTGACCGGTCACACCCGTTGTGTGCTCCTTGTCATGATCGGAAAAATTACGGAAAAATCCGTCGTGAATTCAATGTATAAAAAATGGACTTACAATTAGGATGAAAAACGTCAGTTAGCATTTGACTCAATTATAAATTGTATTTTCTGGCAAGGTCATTGTATAGACCAAGAACTTATGAAATGATGACTTTAAACGAGACTGCTGATATTCTTGTTTCATCAACTTGTTTGTCAATAATGAACCTCATTTTAGAAATTGTTCGTACGAAGAGCATGCTCTTGCGTATCGAATCAACTGAGATATATAAACGCCGTATGCAGGTGATGAAGGTATATTGCTGCATAGGTAAGTAGACGATATAAAAGTTAAAGTCATCACGTTTATTATAAAGCTTGTTTGTTAAATTACCATTAACGTCTTTTCAAGTAAAATTATCCAAGTGTGAAAAATGTGTCAAACTCTGTGGTATCTTTTATCTTAAGCCAACCAGGATATATCGTATCGACATAGAAATAGAAATTAGCATTGTTTATTGACAATACGTCGTCGATATATCTAAATGTCGAATTGAAGGCCACAGCAAGTGTTTTCTTCTTTTCACACATAAGATTTTGCACAAATTCTGCTTCATATGATTACAAAAATAGGTCTGCTAGTAACGGAGCGCAATTGGTACCCATGGGAATTCCAATAGATTGTTGGAAGACCTGGTCTCCAAAAAACCCATAGATATTGTGTCAACCAGAAACTGAAGCATTTTTTTTATGTCAACTTCAGAGTACTTGTGTCTGCAATTAGAATGTGTTTTAACAAAATAATTTTGCAAACGACCAATGACCAGGTAAGAAAATTTACGACTTCCATTTTTATTGAAAAAGCAGCTGTGAATGATATAAAAAGCCTGGACTTTAATTTTTCGTGGGGAATACTAAGTAGTTGTGCATAGAATTGAAAAGTCGTAAGTTTTTAAGGCTGTTGTTTTTCAGTAAAATCTTGTGATTTCAAATTTTCCAAAAGCTCTTTGGAATTTTCGAGTAGCCACATCTGATTCACGACATTTCTTGAATATATTGTTACACAGTACTCTTGAAGTTTTTCCTTCACTACTGTCAATATCTTAGTGAGGAGTAAAGAAAGAGGCTTGGATGAACATTTACTGGAACCTGCAATGTATCTTTGTTTGTAAGGATTCTTATGAAGTTTCGGAATCCAATATATACTCAGTATATGGTAGTTTAAATTCATTCTGGTTCTTCGGAATATTAAACATATTCGAAACTGTTATATGACTGAAGAATTTTTCCTTGGAAAGGGAACTGTGAAGCAGGGACCAGTACGTACTGATCATTTAATCTTTAATTCTTTTTTCTCTTCTGGGTATTGAATACAGAAGGATAGATGGTTTTCATATTGCCCCTCGATCTTTTTATACGCGATTTTAACATGCTGGTGTAATCTTCAACAGAATCCATACTATTTATGAAATTCCGAAATTATTTCTTACGTACTCTAAATTAATAATAAAGGTAATTTTTGAAAAAAAAACGAATATAAAAGTAACATATTCCCATATACTTTGACGCGTTGATGTACTATAGTTTTTAATGCTGATGTTATACTTTAAAAACTTTTGAAAAAGACAATTTATATTCTGAAAAATTTCCTGAGGTTGTTTTTGGCAAGTAATTCATAACAGTTATCTTTCTTTGCCTGTCTGTAATATGAACATCGAAATAAACGGAAACAACATGCAAGTTAGACTTAATCGTTCAAGAAGAGCCACAATTGTCAGAACTAAAGAAAGAATGAAGTAATTTATAAATGATCTTTGGGAGTTTCAGAAACTTTGAACAAATTTTACTGAATACATCAAAAGAAAAATTGAAAACAAATCTTCCAAATCATTCATTTAAAATGAAACTTTTATGAAAGCTCCTTTGTTTTGCTTACTAAATATTGAAGGGCAATGTAAAAACCACTTATTTCCCTGTCTTCCACAAGTCAGAAGTGGAACAGGAATTATATATATTACACAGTCAGTATGTACTGGTCCCAGCTGACAAAGCAGGTAAAACTGTCTATGTTTGAATTGTATTTTAGTTGAATAAGGATTAAATTCTGCAAAAAATAAATTATATGCCCATTCTATAAAAAACATAAGTCACATTTTAAATATCTTTAATATGCCCAACAATGGAAGTGAATTTGAATTACCATACCTGTAACAGATTTCAGAACACCACAAAAACCCTCACAAAAATACATATGTAGCGGGTTTCAGTAAATGTTCTGCCAATCCTCTTTCTTTAATCCTCAATAAAATATTTTCAGCAGTTAAGGAGAATTTTTAGGAGTACCGTACTTGTGTAAATCAAATTTCGATACGTAAAAACTACAAGGAACTTTCAGATTTAAAATCACAAATTTTTACTTGAGTAAATAAGATTAAAACGTACGACTCTTCAATAATACATACAGCCATTCCTCACAATAAATTATAGTTTGACAGCAATTTTTTTATTCCATAAAAAAATTTAGGATCTCGTAAATTTTCAAAACTTATAAGTGGTCATTTGCAGAATTATTTTTGATGAGGAAAATCGTTCTGATTGTGAACACAAGTGCTCTGAATTTTATATTAAACCGATGATGGAGTTCCCCATTGACAACATCTATGTAGTTTTTAGCTTACCTGAGCCGAAGGCTCAAGTGAGCTTTTCTGATCACATTTTGTCTGTAGTCCGTCTGTCCGTCTGTCTGTCTGTAAACTTTTCACATTTTCGACTTCTTCTCAAGAACCGCTGGGCCAATTTCAACCAAACTTGCCACAAAGCATCTTTGGGTAAAGGGGATTCAAGTTTGTTCAAATGAAGGGCCACGCCCTCATTCAAGGGGAGATAATTGGGAATTAATAAAAATTTGGTGGCAAGTTTTAAAAATCTTCTTCTCAAGATCCACTGTGCCAGAAAAGCTGAAACTTATATGGAAGCATCCTCAGGTAGTATAGATTCAAATTTGTTCAAATCATGACCCCCAGGGGTAGGGCGGGGCCACAATGGGCGACTAAAGTTTTACATAGAAAGATATAGGAAAATTCTTTAAAAATCTTCTTCTCAAGAACCACTTTGCCAGAAAAGCTGAAACTTATATGGAAGCATCCTCAGGTAATGTAGATTCAAGTTTGTTCTAATCATAACCCCCGGGGGTAGGTAGGGGCCACAATGGCCGACCAAATTTTACATAGAAAGATATAGGCAAATTCTTTAAAAATCTTCTTCTCAAGAAACACTGTACCAGAAAAGCTGAAACTTATATGGAAGCATCATCAGGTAGTGTAGATTCAAGTTTGTTCAAATCGTGACCCCCGGGGGTAGGGCGGGGCCACAATGGCCGACCGAAGTTTTAAATAGAAAGATATTGGAAAATTCTTTAAAATCTTCTTCTCAAGAACCACTTTGCCAGGAAAGCTGAAACTTATATGGAAGCATCCTCGGGTAGTGTAGATTCAAGTTTGTTCAAATCATGACCCCCGGGGGTAGGGCGGGGCCACAATGGCCGACTAAAGTTTTACATAGAAAGATATAGGAAAATTCTTTAAAAATCTTCTTCTCAAGAACCACTTTGCCAGGAAAGCTGAAACTTATATGGAAGCATCCTCAGGTAATGTAGATTCAAGTTTGTTCAAATCATGACCCCCGGGGGTAGGGTTGGGCCACAATGGCCGACTAAAGTTTTACATAGAAATATATAGGAAAATTCTTTAAAAATCTTCTTCTCAAGAAAAGCATATAATTGCTATAATTGATCATATTAATATGGAAGCATCCTCAGGTAGTGTAGATTCATGTTTGTTCAAATCATGACCCCCAGGGGTAGGGCGGGGCCACAATGGCCAACCAAATATTTGCATAGAAATATATAGGAAAATTTTTAAAAATTTCTTCTCAAAAATAGCAAAGCCGTGATTGGTCATGGGACTACTTTTGGATTTAAACTTTTCAATAATAAACCAAGTTCTACTTTTTTTTCTAGCACAGTGCTCAGGTGAGCGATGTGGCCCATGGGCCTCTAGTTTGGAGATCGGGTCTTCAACAATCTATGGGTACCAATTGCGCCCCGTTATTTGCAAATATATATTTCGTACTTATATGAATTTATTTAAAAAAAAACAACTTATAAATGAAGAGAAGAAAACACTTGTTGAGGCCTTCAACTCGACATTCGGTTATATATGCGACGTATTATCAATGAACAATTATAACTAGTTCCATTCATAAGACGATTCGATACCCGGTATATCCAAGTGAATTAATAATAAAAGACACCACAAAGTTGATACTAGTTGAACTAGAAAAGAACCATTGACGATAACCCAACAATTAACTTTATGATAAACTTGAACTTTTCCATCTTCAACTTTCCTTACTTACTTATCACCTGTATATGACACGTCTCCCATTTAATTCGATACGCATGAGCATGCAATCAATTCGTAAAATGAGGCAACCGACGAGAAGATGAAACAAAGAATATAAACAGTCCTGTTTGAGGTCCTTCGAAAGTTTTATGGTCGATACAAGGACATTATTAACGAACACAATCATTAGGTCAAATTCTGACCGACATTTATCATACTAATTGTTAGGCCATTATTATTTTACACAATGCATTTTCTACGGATTTTCCATTTACCATATCATGACAAGGAGCACACGTCGGGCGTCATTGGTCGACAGGGGGTGCTAACTCCTCCATGACAACTGATCCAACCTTTGATGTCTTTGGAGAAACATGTTTGCTCTGCTCCTGATTGTATTGTTTAAATGAACTTTGAACTTGAATACTTTTCGTTTACTCAATATTTCATTCTAACATACTAGTCAAAGTCTATAATTGTGATTTATAAACTGGTTTTAATATGCCTTAAAAATTTTCAAAACTAAAAAAAAAAAAATTAGTGAGCTTTGAATGGGTCGAGTTCTAATGATTTTTTGGATTTTCCTATTAATTGATTTTCTGTTTTTGCCATTTCTTTTTTTTTTACACTTGAGTTTCACTTGCATGGCACACAGTCTTACTGACACATTTGTTTGAAGTCCTTCAATGAGTAGACAATCTTAGTTGGGTTGTTGATTCGGAAAAAAACCTGAATATCAAAAATTGTTTTCTTTACTTGTACATGTTTATCATTTGTACATTAATAAAGAATAAATGCCAAAGTTTAATGATTCATTTCACTAACGTAATGCAGACGCGCTACGAGAATTAATGCATGGCATTGAAGAATTCAGAAATTTCTCACAACATGAACCTTAAAGTACATTCTGTAAGGGAGTAAAATTCTTCAGGTCAAAATCATAGAATGTGTTGCATGTTTCTGTGCATGTGGCATAGGTGAATACATAAATTCAGTTAAAATTTTTACAGAAGACTTTAAAGAAGATATCTACATTGATTTTTTTAAACGCTTGTACTGTTACATTCATATAAGATATGGAAAAATGTTTATGTTCAATACCACCGTATTGTCAATGTTTAAATGAACAAAGTTGGTATCATTGGCCTTGGTCTGTACACTAAGTATGTAGGTCTAATATTTTCACTCCAGTTTGTGTTTTATAAATATCATGTCCATCATAATGAATTCGCTCAGGGAATTCTACGTGTATTTTTACTCGGATGAAGAGCGATAATATAGCATCATTGGTGCTGATTGATTCTTTATGATTTCGTTGCCAATAACGCAAACAAGGGAAATTATCTTGGCTTAAATTTATAAACTTTTGATTTTTATTGAAGATGATATACAGTTTCCTGCATCCTATTCAATCTTTTAAATATTTCATTCAATATTATTCCCTTGGAGCTTTGAGAATTGATGAAAAGTAGAATTTAAAAAAATCAAAATATTTTTAGTTTAAAGGTACAAGAAGCCTCATCTGTTAGGTTTTTACAATTATGAAAATCTTTTGAAAACTAATTGACATTCTAAAAGTGAGTTTCGTGACATAAGGAGGCGATAACGAGAACGAGTATCAGATAAAACTCCTATTCGAGAAATGAAAAGTAAAACGCTGTAAAATACTGGTACAATATTTAATTTTATTTAAATCTGGTTGTATTTCCTTTATTGTGGAAAAATAGCTTGCCAGGATGAACTTTACTCAGCTCCACTAAATTATTGTTATCAGTTATTTTTCAAGACAGAAGTCACGACTCATTCCTTTGTAGTGAAGCTACACTGGCCACAACTATTTCATTCCAAAACTCCCTCCCATGGAAAATTTAGCAAAGTAGACATCAAACTGAAAATTCATTGTTTTAATTTTTTTTTGCTTTACGTCGGCAATAGCTAGCGGTGAGATGTCGCAAACCACAGACTCAACACGCGCTGGATTACTTGGGTACGCCAAGATAATACAGAAGACAAAAAATCTAATTACTCAGTTGGTAGATAATAAGAACGCTTGAAGTGGTTTAACCGACTTAATACAGCTGATATGACAATGTCATCACCCAGTTTTTAAATGTAATTTTTCGAAGACAGACTGTCCTAGCAAACTCCTAGAGTTAAAGTACAATTAAACCACAACTCAGTGTAGTCGACACAAGAACATACCAAAAAATAACATTTAAGAGTGTGTTGATCGCAGCCTCTGAGAAACAAAAGCTGTTTGTGATGATAGAAATCTTCATTCCGAGGAACGATTAAAGTGTCTAGGCTAGATAATCTCAACTTAACTACTTTACCCTCCGAACGGTGTTGGGTTTTTTCATTTCCTTTATAATTAAGTCGACGGTAGCTTGAGGCAGCTTCGTTCCTTGTGCTGTCATCATGTGGAATTGTTTCCTAGAACTCTAAAATGACTGTTACATGTATCTCTATAAAACAAGATGGACAGTTAAACTATGAACGGATACTTATCAACAATTGTAAAGCTTCAACAATGCCTTGTATGTCTGACCAAAGTTTAAATGAAGTTTAGAAGAATGTATAAACTGTGGTACCTGACCGACATCTTTAAAACTATTTCCTTGTCATCGGGAAAATTTTTTACAAATCACTGAGATAAGATTTCTTTCATATTATGAAAACTGATAGAAAACATAGTACATAAAAAGTAAACACAATAAACGGAATTGTTAGATGATTTAAAAAAAACAACCCTTAAAGGCAACAAAATCAAATTTCATATATTTAAGTATAAATTTGATAGCAATATTTTTCAAAGGTTTTCTATATTGACCAATTTCTCTGTGTCTTCCTCGTTCATATATTAGTCCTCACAAACCACTACTAAATAAAAATTGAAGGACTACACCTAAAGTACAAATAACATTCTTTATAGCGTACTCTGACTGAAGGGAATAACCATCAGGAGGGACAGATACATAGAGTGTTTTGCTGTGAATAACTATCGAGAGGGACAGATAAACTGTACACAATGAACACTGCAGGGTACAACCATCAAAAGGGCAAGATACACAATGCCCTTTGATAAATAACACTTTAAAGGGACAGACATATACACAAAGAACTTCTTTGCTGGGGATAACAATCAGGGAAGACAAATACGCAATTTTACTTTACTATCAGGAGAGACAGATACAAAGCGTATTTTGCTGTGAATAACCATTAAGAGAGACAGATACAGTGTATTTTGCAGGGAAAAGCCATCAAGAGGGACAGATATACAGTGTATTTTGCTGGGAATAACAATTAAGAAGGACAGATACACAGTGTCTTTTGCTGGGAATAACCATCTAAAGGGACAGATACACAGTGTATTTTGCTGGGAATAACCCATTAGGAGAGGAAGATACACTGTGTATTTTGCTGGGAATTACCATTAAGACGGACAGAGATACAGTGTACTGTCTTTTGCTGGGAATAACCACCAAGAAGGAGATACAAAGTGTATTTTGCTGGGAATAACTATCAAGAGGGACAGATACACAGTGTCTTTTGCTGTGAATAACCATCAAGAGGGACAGATACAGTGTATTTTGCTGGGAATAACCATCAAGAGGAAAAGCTTCTCTGAACACGATGAACTCTACAGGGGATAGCCATCAAAAGGGGGAGATACACAGTGCAATTTGCTTAATAGCATCATTAAGAGGGGCGGACACTCAAAGTACTCCTTTGCTGGGGATAACCATCAGGAAAGACAAATACACAATGTACTTTGCCTGGGATAACCACCAAAAAAAGGCTTATACATATTGTTCTTTGCTGAGGATAATGATAAAAAATGTACTTAGCCGGAAATAACCATCGAAATGAATGGATGCGAATTCTACTTTGCTTGAAATAACCATCGGTGGGAACAGACACACAATCAAGAGGGGCAGATACACAATGAGATTTTCTGGGGATAACCATCAGGAGTGACAGGTCACAATTTACTTTGCTAGGAATAACAATCAGGAATGAGAGATACAGGTTTTTTTCTGGGAATAACTATCAGGAGGACACATACATGTATTTTTCTGGAAATAACCATCAGGAGGACAGATACATGTATTTTTCTGGGAATAACCATCAGGAGAACACATACATGTAATTTGCTGGGAATAACCATCAGGAGGACAGATACATGTATTTTTCTGGGAATAACCATCAGAAGAACAGATACATGTATTTTTCTGTGAATAACTATCAGGAGAACAGATACATGTATTTTGCTGGGAATATTCATCAGGAAGACAAATACACGACATATATTTGCTTGGAATAACCATCAGGAGGAATAGATACCTAATGCTTTGCTTGGGATAACAATCAAAAAAGGACTGATTTATCATATAATGATACAAAATGTACTTTTTGGAAATAACAATCAGAATGAAAGAATGCACATTCTACTTTGCTTAGGATAACCATCAGTGGGAATAGACACACAATCAAGAGGGACAGATACACAATGAGCTTTGCTGGGAATGACCATCAGGAAAGACAGATACACGGTGTTCTTTTCTGGGGATAACCATCAGGAGGGACAGATACGCAAGCACTAGTATTTTCCTTGGGATAAGACCTTGGTTTCCTAAACTGCAATTGAAACATTAGAAACAAAGCATTTCCTTGATCTAAAAATGCGGGAAGATTATATTTTTTTTAAGTTTAAAGTGAGCAAGGAAACTTGTAATTGATTAGAGCGGTATGCTTTGTGATAATGATAAATGAAACCTTGAGTTTACTGACACAGTTTGAGAACCCAAACAAACAAAAAAGTTGGCCAAAAAATAATAACACTCATCCATCAATGATTGAAACTCTCAATGCGTGTGGAAAACATCCATTCACGCGTTATTTTTGGCCTACGATTGTTAAATTTGGAAAACTTTGGATAACCTTGTTGTGCTTAGATGTAGTAAGGGCCTTGAAATTTTTACACTTTTTTTTACTGAATATTTAACATATTTTAAGGCAGCTGATAGGTTTATCATTGTATCTAATTATTTGATTTTTATGCAACACACAGTTTGTAGTGAATACTGCATCACTGTCAGGCTTACAATGATGCTGTAATCTGAGACACAATTATAGCGAGTTCAGCAGGCGGCGCGATACCTCTTCACTTAGCAAAAAAAGAAGAAAAAAACGTATTGCACTGTGAGCTCTTGTCACAACACCTGGGCGAAGAAAAAAAATGGACCATCAGTGAGAACAGACACACTAGTATACTACTTAAGATGTAATAGAATCACATTTTTTCCCTGTCTGCTTTAAATAAGGGCAATGTTTATTTTCAAATCACGAAAGCTTATTATTTTGTCATGTTTTAACATGTGACTTACAACAAAAGATATGGATAAAATAACTTTCTGTTACTTAAATGAATGATGTAAAAAAGTTTTATTAAAACTGTAAAGACGTTATATTTCAGAAGAAACCTAAATTAGGTCATTTCGGTATTAAATTATATTAATATTACACAGTAATTTATTCTACAACATTTCTCATTTTCATTTAATTTTAATGCAAAAATATAATTGTATTTTTCATTTCGAATTTAAAAAAGTTTGAAGGATAAAAAAAATTGATTAAATGCTCTGTCTTAAAAATGATGGGTCTGAAAATTGCATTAAATTAAACTTATATTACAATTCCGAAATCAAAGAGAACCAATATATAATTATAATATTCTAATCACGAAGTAATAGCAATAGGGAATTTATATATTGACTTTTTGCATTAATTGGGTAACCCTTTATTAGATGCAAATAACAAATGTAATCGTCTTGTGTTTCAAAACAGGTTTATACTTTATGAAACAGTGGTACATGATATGTTTGCTGTTAGATTCCAAACTTCCTTGGGTTGCAAAGCGCCATTAAAATCCGCGTAGATTTATTTGTTCACTCAAGCTCGAGCTTTGGAAAAAAGCAGGTGTTATGACATCCAAAACAAACACCACCCGCACAAAACGCTTCTCGTAGCAAATAATAATAAAGCGTGGTTGGAGTCCACGTGTACTACCACGAAAAATGTGCCATCTTCTGAGCAACGTTTAGAGTGTTTAAGATGTTTTGCCCACTTCAAGTCCTGTGTAATGTGCGCAAGTAGTGTGAAGTCTATGGAAATGTCAACAGGCTTGTTAATGTGATATACTGGAAGTAATCTTTGATTAGCATGCGGTATTAAAGCATTTAATCCAAATTCCGGTATAAGAACAATCCTCTTGAAATAAAAACTATAAAGATAACATTTCAGTTCGACATCAGTTTGTGACTTTTTCAGTGATCTGGAAGTACAGGTAACAATAGCAGTAGGAGTCTACGAGATGTATGTCATCTACATAACAGCAAAATCGTTTGAGCAAAATCAGCTATCGTATCGCATCAGTAAAACTACAGATCATCTGAGATAGTGTTACTAATCTTGATCTCATGATTAACATGCGTATCAACCCACACCTTAGAATTTATAAGCCACTAGGTCAACTATTATGTAGCGTCAAATCTTATGTGTAATTGTTTAATTAATAATGTCGAGGCTGATAAAGAAATTTGTATACGGTGGTTTGGATCAATCCTTGTAAACTAACTGTGATGGTCGACCCTTAAAGAACAATCGACGTTTCTATGAATGAATAAAGATCTCTCCTTTGGCTATAATTGTAATTTAACAACCATTAAACTACGGATATGACATATGGTATATAGGAGAATCTTTCATTAAGAGACGAGTAGATCGTGTTCGGTATCTTGTTTCCGGTCCACTTCCGGTACTCATCATTGTGAAACTATATCTGTACTTTATCTACCTTCAGGCAGAGAAGATTCATTTAACAAGGGAATCTTCATAATTCATTAATAATCATCTCCCAATGTTTTAGACAAAGGACACTTCATGAATTGTAATCAAATTCAATTGTCCACTGGCGAAGAAACTTAGCAGCAAAGGGTTTCAGCTAGACCAGTTCCCAGACACATAATTATTCTTACCTATTGCATTGATTCAAAGAAAATCAAATTCACGTATTTTTCGTTATGATTGTATAAAAAAAATTTCAGATTATTTGCAATTTTCCCCAATACGTGCAAGTTTTTTAAGACTTGCGTTTAACAATCGCAATCGACGTCCAAAAATACTGATGATGCAATCGGCGAGTAATGCATAACTCTTGGCCACTTACTGTGTAACTCGTGTATATTTTTGTCCGTGCATATATCGCAATCGATTTGGATGCAACTGTCATACAATACAAAACTCCTAGTTACTTAAAGACAGTTTAATTTTGAAATTACCAACTTTAAAGTTGGAAACGGCAAAATTAAATCTGAAAAGCAAGAAGCAACTTAACGGCCGAAAAAGCCAAGAACTTGGATAAAAGTTCGAAATATAAAGGTGAAAGTTTGAAAAGCCATAATGAAAGTTGGAATAATCTGCTTTAAAGTTAGAATTACCCACTTAAAAGCATGAATTGCTAAGTAAACTTTAAGAATATTACTTTGCAATACCACTATTTCATATGACCTTCAATGAGCAAAAAATCTTTTCCACTGAAAAACTTGTAAGATAGATAACCTCACTCGCAGAAAATAAGCTCAATAGTAGAATTTTCCCCCACGAAAAAAAAATGACCATAGCGTAGGATTTTCCCTGAGGAAAGTGACTCCAGGGTAGGATTTTACCTATGGAAAATGCCTCAAAAGTAGGATTACATCGTATTTAATCATTCCAGGTCCAAGTAATTTGATATCATTGACAACTGCTTTTTAATTGAAAAAGAAGCTCGTTTTACTTACCATTTCATCGGTTATTTGCAATAATATTTTGTTAAAAACACTGATATTTTGTATTTATATAAAGCACCATTTGTTCAACATCTTATACATGAATAGAAGAAACACCTGCTATGGCCTTCAACTCGAAATTTAGATAAATCGACGACGTACTGACAATTGACAATGATTTTTTCGAATCTTATGTTGATATAATATATACCGGTGAGCTTGGATGAAACATATATGGATATATAGAACAGAATTGAAGATAATAATAAATAAACAATGATTGTTTTTATATAGCGCTTTTCTAGCATAAATGCTACTCAAAGCGCTTTACAATTCATAATTACCCCAGCAGACCTTAACAATCCAGAATCTTTCTCAGTGCAAGCTGCCGTTATCAGCGCTAGAACACTAACATTCTGACAATATCTTTCACTGTCTATAGCCAGGTACCCCTTTTACACTTGGGTGGAGTGAGGAAATTCGTGTAAAGTGCATTTCCCAAGGACACAACGTCGGCTTGTCGCGGTCAGGATTTGAACTCACAACCTTTCGGTTTGGAATCCGGCACCTTAACCACTGGACTAGTACAGACTACCGACGCCACGGTCAAAAGTCAAGATCACGGTCATGATCAAAGGTTCATAAAACAATACAAAATTGTAGCAGAGCAAACACGGACCTCCGAAACATCAGAGGTGGGATCAGGTTCCATGGAGGAGTGAGCATCCCCTGCCGACCGGTCACACCAGCCATGTGGCCCTTGTGTTGATCGGGAAATAACGGAAAAATCCGTTGTCAATTCAGTGTATAAATAATGGACTAACAATATGTATGAAAAACGTCAGTCATCTTTGACTCAATGATAAATTGTATTTGCTGACAAGGTCATTGTATTACCGTAAAACTTACGAAATGATGACTTTAAACGAGACAGTTGAAATTCTTGTTTCATCAGCTTGTTTGTCAATAATTTACTTCGTTTTAGAAATTGTTCATACGTAGAGCATGCTCTTGCGTATCAAATCAACAGAGATATGAAAACCTTGTTTGCAGGTGATGAAGGTATATTGCTGCATAGGTAAGGAAAGTTGACGACAGAAAAGTTAAAGTCATCATGTTTATCATAGAGCTTAGTTGTTAGATTACCATTAACGAAATGTCCAAATATGAAACAAATGTGTCAGACTCTGTGGCATCATTTATTTCAAGCTCACTAGGATGTATCGTATCGACATAAGAATGGAAATTACCATTGTTAATTGACAATTCTTCGTCTATATATATCTAAACGTCGAGTTGAAGGCTGCAGCAAATGTTTTCTTCTTTTCACGCATACGATTTTGCACAAAGTATGCTTCAAATGAATACTTTTTAGCAATTATATATATCTTTTATTAAACAGAGCACTTTTTCAATGAACTCTTTTATACGTTAGAAAAGATTACGTCATTAGTTTCAGAGAATGGTATTATGGATTCAAAAAATCAAAGTGTTGTGATCCGGAAAGTCGGATCATGATTTCACGCGAATACGTCCATTTAACAGTTTAATAGAATGACACTCAGTTGGGAATATAATAAAACTTTAAAACTTAGAGATGATGTAAGAGGGGAAAGAAAAAAATGTGAAATTTTGCTCTACTGTTAGGCCCCCACCCCAAGGGAAAACCCTAATCTATTCATTGTTGTACAGAGTCCGTGAGAAAGCCTAGTATTCTGACCTACTTTTCAAAATAGGTACTGGTAAAATGACGCCATCATGATCGGAATGCAGCCTTTGATTTTGTTACGTCTGTTTCTTGATTTAGGGTATTTTGTGATTCCTTTAATCACTTTAAGCACTTAATAATACAATGGTATCGTCTTTGGCATACAAACATTTATAGATTTGTCTTTTAAAACAATTATAAATCCAAAAAAAACAAAAGGCGTAATAATGCTTGTTTTTTGTGTTGAAGGTTATCTAGAGATTACACCTACTTCGATACCCTTATCGAAATTTCTTTTCCGTTGCAGGGTGTCCAAATGCCCTTGGATTACGGTGATGTCATTGGAATGTGACATTTTCTCATCCTCTGATACTGGCGATTACCATCAAAGTTCGCGTTGTCAACCATCCTGAAATTAGCAAAATCTTAAATCAATATATATATCACTCCAGAATTTATAGACTGTATTAAAAATGTGTTAGCTGTTTATACGTTTTCAAATCAAATGGCCCTATAAGATAAAATTAAGATACATTTTTTGAAGATTATACACCACGTTTATAAATAACAGTTTCCAATTCAGGCAATAAATCCGATCTTGTAGAGAACGATTTACCCTCTAAAATCTTTCTCCCCGGAAAACTGGATATGGAGAAGGATTTCTCCTCACAAAAAGTAAAGTTTAAAATACGATTCCCCTGAAAAATATCTAGAGAAGGATTTCCCCAATGGACATCCAATATCAAATCCAATTTTCCCGTGGGGTCATACTCAAAGTTGTAGTAAAGATTGCAATTTCCACAGCCAATTTAATGCGTGTTTAAAGATAGGGGAGCGCATTATCACAATGAAATTGTTAGATGTATAAAGGTTTACTTGATAATTTATTTTCAGAGAATATTGAACAAACAGGTACTCTTGTGCCAAGAGATTTTGAGTTGAGACTCTGAAATCAATTGAACAATACATTTTAGATTTCATGCTAAATATGAAGAATTGAGACAAAAACAGGTGTACATGTATATCCATATAAAAAAATCAGTTGACTCTCATATAAATTTTAAGACAAAATACTGTCTCTGTGATTTGGCATAGAAAAGTGAAATCCTACCCTATGAAAGAAAGATGGAAAACTGTTCTTGTGTGATATTTCTCGTTGCAAGGAAGTCCTAATCTAGAGTACGAGGTCTGTTCAATATATAATGTCCTGAGTTCTATATAAAATAGAAATTATGTGACATTAAGATTGACTTTCTCTTATGATTTTATCTTTAATGAATTTATTACAGTTTGTGTGACCACTTTTCACCAAATAGTTTCAATGTGAGAATCTGTAAAACAAGGACTACTCGAGACAATGAATTGAAAAAGATGAATGGTAAGAATCAGTACACTAGAGTGAAATTTAACGCTTCATAAAAGCTGCCGTTACGCTTCTTAAGAATCAAAAACAAATATTCACTGAAAAATGTTAAATTTACAGCAACCAACGTCTGTTTTATAGACACATAAGCAAATGGATTTCAATGAACAAAATGATAAGATGGGCACGAAAATGGGCACCCTCCTTGGTGACAAGGACTTGCAACAACCAATGTACTGTTTGCCAAATTTGAGCAAATTATTACAGATAATGTTTGATTGACTTTAAAACACATAGCAAATTTTATATATAGGCATCAATTTGGGGGTAGTTGACATTGTTTTAAAGTAACGTTTTACAGTAAAAAATAGCTTAGCACTCAGTGGTAACTCATGCTTTGAAAAAAATTGTAAGAATATCTAAACAATTATTTAAAAATATCAGAAATTGTAGTTTTCCACTTTTCAAACAGATAATGAAACTTGAATCCAATGCTTTAAATCCTCAAAACAAATTAACAATAAGATGCACTTGACAAAACAGCAAAGGTCTGAGAAGAACGAGGAATTGCAAGAGCACAAAGACATTTTATATACCATTTTCTTTAATATGTTTGTGGTCTTGTTGTTCAAATTCTTATTTTTGGGAGGCAGTTCAAGTTCTGGAGGAGTCTTGAAAGCAAAACTTTTGCCAAGAATCGAAAGGTTTATCAAAGTATGGAACCAGAATCAGGAATCCACTACATTAAATTTCTTCATTACAGCGTCCAAACCCACACGCCATGAAGAGTAAATGAGTTTTTTGGATAGACAGAAAGTTAGTGTTTTGTCACACAAACAATATTCGCCAGATCTTTCACCCTTTGACTTATTTCATTTTTAAAACTTCCAAAGAAAACTTTCAGAAAGAAGGACCAAAGTCCAGGAAATCATAGGATCTGCCATATTTCAGGATACGAAGGGCCATACTCATAAATTTGTTCTAAAAACAATCAGAAATTGGATAAAAATGTTACGGACATGTGTTTTAATTAAAAGAAAAAATTTAAGTGAAATCATTAAGGCTAAATCATTGAAAAGATTTTTTGTTTTTTTCCGAGCACCGAGTACATTATTTTTTGAACAACCCTCGTGCAACAGAAATCTGGATATGGGGGAAAAAAATCTAACTCGACAACCCCGTTATTGTCTAGAATATCAGAAAGTCCCTACTATAGACAATTTTTTTTTAATTTTGCTACATGAACCCTGTCCATCTCGGAATGTTTTTATTGGATTGTTATGAAATAACTAAACAGGTAATAATTCAAAAGGTATGGAGAGGGCTTATATAGGCTATGTCTGCTGCCCAATCCATTTATGTATTTTACATAATAAAATATGTTCAAATCAAATCAATAATTCAAAAGGTGTTAATGTTTTCCATCATTTGGTTGATCATGATCATATAAACAAGATCGTTTTACTTTCATATTTAATTTTCACATTATGGCTGTCATTGAATTAATAAAGATGTACACAATGGGTTTGTCTAGTACATTTCCCCCAGGAAACATGCATAAATAATGTATTTAATTACTTGATCTTAGCTTAATACAAGGTTAAGAAAAGTTAAATGTTTTAAAATTGTTTCATTAACTATAGATTTTAGATCTATTCTCTCTGATCACCATACCCTACAACTAGACCCCTTTATTCAATAGTGCACGGTGTTTAGAGCTTCGTTAAAACACGCTGCTTATGTCATAAGAAAATGATATAACAGGTGGTTATAAAGCCATATTATAACTGGAGTTTAGGTCATTGAAAGATTGCACAATTATTTCATCGTAGCGAGCCTTTAAGAAATTGCAGAGACTTTGAGGAGACATACTGCACCATATCTTCAGATATAATTTGTTAGGTTTAACTTACAATGGATCTGTAGTCATTCTAAAGCTACAGTTATTTTCTAGTTCTATAAACTATAGGACATAAAAAAAGGAAAGTAGCATAATTTCTGATCCTTTTTGATATTGTATTTTCAAGTGTTTATCTTCCATCGAAACTAACAAATAAAGTTTGGCTTAAACTACAATGCTATGTTGGCCTTGATATGTCCTTCCAGGAACACGAATTCTTCGTGGGCGCCGTGTCTTTCTAAATATGTGTCCTTTATAGCTTGTAGTAATTATGATGTTTGCTTACATTTCAGTGCTTATTTTGGTCACTACCAATGACAGACTGCTTTTAATTACGTGGCATTTCTTCCTTTCATTCAATTTTTCTGTAATTGTTCAATTAATCTCTATTTACATAAAACTGTAAATCCCAATTGACTGCGTACCACAATGTGATGTTGGTTTGCTCAATCAAAGCGAAGACGATCCAATTAGTTACCATCATATTTTTTATTATATTATAAAACCTATTGCATCGTGTACTTTGAATTTCAAAGATATACATACATACCCTTAAGGTTAGATAATAATTCTCATCCTTTGATAATCACAATGTAACCTCAATGGCAAAAGGCGGATGTGTGATTGGGACCATAATCAAACAATTGATTAATGAGCGCCCACATTCTTAGTAGATGAAGACCGCTCAAAACGTCCGTGGGGCAGGTACCGCTCTGAAGTAATGATGAAAGTTTAGTATTAATTCAAATTAGCATCTTAATTAACATCTTGATTTGTTTCCATTTATATGTTTTGCTAAACATCATTGCTTGAAATGAGAAAAAAAAAATACTTATGTATTTTATGTTTGAGTTCCTAAAAAATTTGCAACTTTCTTTTTTTCCCATGTGAATTGTGAGAGCAGAACTTCTCTGTCAATCTTGAAACTTTATTGTTCATTTACGTCAAGGATACGACGTACAGATACATGCACTTCGCACCAAACTTTTGTAAAGAACGGGAAATTTGTATCACAAGATTCAGTTGCACGCACATGATGGTCAAATATAACATTTTTATTAATGATATACGAATTACAAAAAAGCATTCAAACTCTAAGTCTATTTAAACAATACAAAGCAGGGAGCAGAATATCACGGACATCAGAGGTGGGATCAGGTGTCGTATAGATTCCCTCCCCACGCCCTCTCCCACAAAGGAAGGGAGACAAAACTGAAAAAAAACACTAAATTTTCTCTACATAAAGATGTAAACATGGTAATTTGACAATGAAACGGTGGTCCATTGTGATTTCTTAATAGTACACATGATTGTGTGTTTATTTTTGAAGGTTTGAATGGATTTGTGAATTTGTGATAAAGAATTCTATGAAAAATTTATGCAGTGATATTCCACTATGATCTTCTTCTAGAGTTTATCTCTGTTAACGACACTCAGAACAAGCGTGGCAGGTTACTCATCAAGAAGTTGATGTTACAGGGATTTCAATAGCCTCGCTTAAAGTCTGTATTCTTAAATTTTATGGTCGTTGCATTTACCTTGCTAACAAACATAACCTCTCATTAGGTCTTATTTTGGCTTCTAGTCAGGCTCATCTTTTTACACAGAATTGACTACAGATATTTCCGTTTACCTTTCACATTCATAAAGCTCACGTCTGACGTGACCGGTCAACAGGGGATGCTTTATCATCATAGTCACCTGATCCGACTTCTGGAATTTCCAGGGGTCGATGTTTCATTACCTCTTTGTATAGTTTATGGATTTTCTTTTTCAGACCAATCACTGTTCCTTATCGTTACCCTCTACATAAGGTAGGTTTATATATGCGAACATGGTTTCTTCTTCTATAGCAATGAATCTCTTGATTAAACATATATTTTCTCCTCTGGAAATTAACGGTTATACGATTAACGATTATATAAAAACTGTTGCAGAAAAAGTACATAAAAGTTAAACACAATGGCGTAATATGAATTTTTCTGCATTGATTGCAACTCTCAATCCCCGTTTATCAAAGAACGCATGTTTTGATGAAATATATAGAGATAAAAACAGTATTCATGCTCAAAAGTCCAATACTTAATTGAAGCAGAGTAAACATGGACCTCCAAAACATCAGAGGTGTGATCAGGCGCCATGGAGGAGTGAGCATCCACTGCCGACCGGCCACATGCATGTCGTGAATTAACGGAAAAATCCGTCGACAAATCAGGGTGTATAAAATGGTCTAACCATTAATATGAAAAACGCCAGTCAGCATTTGACTACATAATGGATTGTTTTTGCTGACAATGTCATTCTATCGACCATAGAACTTGCAAAATGATGACTTTAAACGAAACTGATGATATTCTTGTTTTAGCTATTTGAATTTTTTTTTAATTTTGTCTGTTTAAAAATCGTATTATTTAAGTCTGAAAATATATAAAATATTGTAACATAAAGGGTGGGGTGTGGATTTCACCAGAAAAAATGAGAAAGTAAAGAAAAAAGTAGAAAGACCTATATGCGGTATATTGCATATATTTGCCCCCACAAATGTCAAATTTTGAAAACTTCCTGAAATGTGCTGAATTCAATAAATTGTATGAGAAATATAAATTAATAGAACATATTATTGTTTCAAAGTAGTGTATTCACAATTTTTGTTTTTATGACGTCACAAACTAGTCCGATTTTATATCCTTTTTCAGAAAGAGGACAAAATGGACAAATTTTCAACAATTTTAGCTGTAAAATTTATAGAGGGAAAGTTTGTTCAGGAACAATATTGACATATTTCATTGATATTATCATTCTACACATTGTATCAAAATATTGATCCTGAACACACATGCGCTCGGTGACTTTTACTCAAAATATCGACGAAATATGTACATTTTTCTGTAAAATTCATAAAAAAACTGAAATTTACGTCATGTTTGTGACGTCATTAGGGTACATATGGCGTCTTTACTCATGAAAATATTCAGTGCTTTGAAGTCAGCATATACTCCCCTGTTTAAGAACTTAATTAAATATATCTCCATCAAAGTTTGATTTGGGGGGCAAATATTGGTTATTACCGAATAAAGTTCTTTACCCATTAAATGACAAAGTCAATTAGAATACACTGTAGGAAACAATGAATTTTGGTGAAAATGTGAGAATAGAATGCATTCATTCACATTAATATTTAATAAAACTAAAAATACCAGATATGAAATTATCTGAAGTGTTTAATTTCCTCTACTTGTCACATTCAAATGAATACCCTACGAAATTATTCATTGACGATTGAAGGCTTATCACACAAGTACATCTACAGGCTACTGTTGTAGTTAAAACATATCTATGAAGAAGACTTGGTAAATTTTTCCCGTTAAGATGTAGTTAGCGGGATTTAATCACGTCCGCAATCACAACAAGGAAGCGACGGTTAAAACTATTGTTATAATTAGAAAGAGATGCGATATTGTTTTATTAAATGCCCGGAGTGTAAACCTTTCACTTTGCTAAATTTTTTTTTATCAAATGATACATCTAAGTTCAAACACTTTTGAATTAGTCGCGCGGCCTTGTAAAACGATGTTCTGTGGAAGGATGGGAAATCAATTGCCTCCCACAAACGGTTAACCACTTGACAAGTCTTTACTCTCCATTAAGTTGTTTAAATTTATATACATTTCAGCCTGAAGAATCTAGAATTAACAAAGAAAATCAGTGAATTAACTTTCAGCTGATTTGCATGCAAAAACAATACCATATAATATTTTTTATAAATAACTTAAGTCATTTCATCATGATGTATCGGCAATCAAGATTTAGACTCCAAAATTTATACCCAGTAGAGAAAATAATCCATGAAAAGGCAAAAGTAATTTGCTTTTGGCATTTAAAATTAATTCCGTTTTCAATGAAGATAAGTAAAAGTTGATATAAAAGAAAATTATGACAATTTAAAATTTCGAAACAAAGAAAAAAAAAGAAAAGAACGGGTTTTGATATTATGTGTGTATGTTGAAAAAAAAATTGTGTACATCCTATCATATTTATTTCTTGAATTAACCTTTATCCACAAAGATAAAAAGACACGTTTACCAAACTGATTTGAACACATTTTATTATGTGATAATACATAAATGGCTTGGGCAGTAGGCATAGCCTATAAAAGCCATCTACACACCAATCTGTTTTAATTACTAATGTTTCAAATCATGGCAAGCTTCATTTGTGTTTTATAATAAATTTACTCCATTGAAGTCTGTTTGTTTGCACCCCTTCAAAGGTTTTTACCTTTATTCTTTTGTTTTCATCAAATATTTGAGCTTTAAATTCATTTGAATTGATTGTTAATTATGTAGTCTGTTGTCCTCTATTCTTTACTCGTAGTATGAATATAAGAATTTCGTAAGTTAAAAAATAATTACTTTTTCATAAGATGTGTTATAAGAAAGCAAGCCTGATTCTTTTGGAAAGGACTTCCATTCAATGTCTGATATCCAATCCATGAAATATATGGAGATAACCAACAGTATTCAAGCCCAAAAGACCATTAAACAATACAAAATTGGAGTAAACACACACAGACCTCCAAAAATCAGAGATGGGATCAGATGCAACGGAGGACTGAGCATTTTGTAATTTCTTTGCATAATGAAAAATTGAATTAATAAAGAAAATGCATTGCACTGACAACTTAGAGTCAAAATTGAAGAAAGTAAGTATGTCAATTACTAAAACAAATTCAAAAGAAAGGCCATACAACTTAACACAAGGTACTTAATTTTTTCAAATAAAAGTCTTATTTTATGCTTCTGAAGTAAAGTGCAAAAATTTAATACATAATAATGTAATACTTAGTAATGTATTCAAAAGTTTGGCATAACAATTGCATTTTTCATTTTATTACTATGAAATATTTGCTTGTTTTTTGTTTCATCTAAATCAAATACTGAATGTTGAATTGTATTTCAATAGAACATTTAAAGAGCATTGAAATAACAAAAAAATCCTTCAATACACTGTAAAAGAGTTTTCTGCAATTACCTGGTATTTGCTCGTCAAAATAAAAAAATAAGAAACGAATATTTTGCCCCCAAGGAAAGTACCTTAAAATTGCATTGATAAATGTATAAGAAAAATCTAAGGCAAAGAGATGCAGTGAAATTTGATACTATAGTACAATCGGAACATATACGTGATGTAGCATTCCATTGTTAACTTAGCTCTATAAATTGACAAATTTGTAATTTGTCTTAGACAGCGTCTATGAATGAAAAAGACTCTGCTCATATAAATTATCTATGATTAGTTCCAAATCAACAATATCGTAGAAATTTAGAATTTCCCGGCGTCACGAAATACTATAAACAACATTAATTGCAAGGTTGTCACAAGACGACTATAGTTAACCACGTAAAACAATAAAACCATGAAAACCGAAGGTCATATTTATTGTTACTGACGCAGGGAGGCAGAGATTCTCCTATCTAGTCGTTGTTGCACTCTTATTCTATTTTAAGATCTCTGTAGGCAGGGAACCACTCTTCAAACTTGCAGGAAAACCAATATTGAGACCAAAAGTCCAGACCCTGTCAATATGATTATATTTTATTTGATGAGGTATTGACTTGAACACCACCCCCTCTATGTTGTGCGTTAATGAATTGATGTCAAATCTGCATAAAACATTTATTGCTCATCTGACATCGATCAACATACAAATCCAATCATTCGATAATTAATTTGACGATAAACACGATAAGGTTAGGAATTTGCGCAATATCTCCAAGGATTGTTTAATTTGTTTTGATATCGTAGCGGGCACTTGTAAACGTGTTTCAAAGAACGATGCAGTAAAGAGTTTGGCTCTAGTAAATACTTGTTATGAATCCAAGAGTCAAATATATAACTTTTAGTCAAAAGTGTTTGCAAAATTGTCTATTAAATTTAAGCATAAATAGTATGCTCAGCTTTGGTATCACAGGTATTGTTTCTCTCACAGTATTATTATTCATTGACCGAGTTTGAGGGCAACATGTGTTTTGTCGGAAACAAGAACCAAACTGCAGATAATTTGGGTCGAGGGTCAACAAAACGCATTTTGCCCTCGAGCTCAATAAATGTTTTTTTTAATACTTTTATATCAACATTTCTTTTGACATACAAGTATCTTGTACTGTCTTCCGTGGTGTAAACCTCCGGTCCATCAATGTTAAACATCAACGAACGCAAATGAGATTAAACTCCGCCCATTGTGTGAAGTAAGCGGTCCAACATCTAATCGAAAGGTCCAAAGTCTCACTCAGCGGTCAAACATAGAATTGTTCATGCCAGCTCAGTAAAAAATTAGAAGTGTTAGACTTTTATCATATAGATTTGTATAGGAACAAATTTTTCAAGGTATAACAATCACATTGGTTTTTAACAGAAGAAGTCAATCTTATGATAAAACATTATTTTCATTTTCACCTTCATATGAAGTTTATGTCTCCCAATAATTCAATACGCAAAAACAGTCTATATCTATGAATAATTTCTAAAAGAGGCCAGCTACTGACAAACAAGCTGATGAATCGAGGATATCAATACTCTCGGTTAAAGTACGCATTTTCCAAGTTTATGGTCGATACAATGACCTTGTCAGCAAACACAGTTTATCATTTAGTCGAAAGTAGCTGCACAAATGAAGCTCGCTGTTCTAAAATACATGTACTTGATGGACGATCGGAGAGCTACAGTGCAACCTATAGAAAAAAAACTGTATATTTATTTCACACAAGACATTGCGCTCGGCTCTGGGTACATTTTGTCAAATAAAATATATGGCGATAACGGACAATATTCAAGCTCAAAAGTCCATTTAATCCATTTAACAATACAGAATAGGAACTGGGCAAACACGAAGCTCCTTAGCATTAGAGGTAGGATCAGGTGCCATGGAGGAGTGAGCATTCCCTGTCGACCGGTCAAACCCGCTGTGTGCTCCTTGTCATGATCAGGAAATGACGAAAAAATCCGTTGTCACTTCAGTTTGTAAATAATAGACTAACAATTAGTATGAAAACATCACGCAGCATTTGCCTCAATGATAAATTGTACTTGCTGACAAGGTCATAGTATCGACCATAGAACTTACGAAATGATGACTTTAAACGAAACTGCTGATATTCTTGTTTCATCAACTTGTTTGTTAAAAATATACCTCATTTTAGATATTGTATATACGTAGAGCATGCTCTAGCGTATCGAATCAACTGAGAGATGTAAACTTCGTAGGCAGGTGATGAAGGTATATCGCTGCAAAGGTAAGGGAAGTCGATGATTGAAAAGTTTAAAGTCATCACGTTCATCATAGAGCATGGTTGTTGGATTACCATTAACGTCTTTTTCAAATAAAATTTATTTCCAAATATGAAAAAGATGTGTCGGACTCTATGGTATCTTTTATCTCAAAATCACCGGGATATATTGTATCGACATAAGAATGGAAATAACCATTGTCAATTGACAATACGTCGTCGATATATCTAAATGTCGCGTTAAAGGAGCATGTACACAGTTTAAGCTAAAAGTTTTAAATTCATTTTTTTCAGTTTTAAAATATATAACTAAGGTCTTTCTAATGATCATCAAAAATTTGAACGTCAGTTGTAGAGATACAAGACATATTTGGAGCTACAAACCTTTTTTATGTTACCAGGGGCCGTGTCATGTTTTTGTTTACATAGGTTAATATACTAATATTTCCACTTCCAATTGCTTTCTCTATGATAAACACTACAAAAGACCATCTTGCTATTTTCTTGGTATACCTGTGGTATGTATTTTTCTCTATTGAAATATACTACTGAAAGGTCAAATGTCAACCTGCATGTATATGAGTGGCTTACAAATTAAAAGTGGATTATAAGAAGAAAAAAATAGATCTTTTGTTTAATTTGTTTACTAAGTAATTAGAAATGATATATCTTTTAACAAACTAAATAAATAATAAATTATCTTCGATCAAAAGCAAATCCCTAGCAGAACGCTGTCCACTATCAGCGAGGCCGAGAACTCCATTTCCGTAAAAGCCTATCTGGTGCATGTGGAGAAATCGGGACAGCCACACTCCATCATCTGATACAGACATCGTCCCTCAGTCATTACAATCCGACTTCGTAAGCACCTCAACTTCCTCTGCTATTTTGACATTCGTAAGCAACTCAACTTCCTCTGCAACGTCCTCTGCTTAAAGCAAATTTCACCATATAATGTTTACCGTACAAGCGGCTGTGTAAAGTTTGAATAAGATTTTATTTCATAGGCATATAAAAACTTACCTTGTTTGAATTTGATCCACACAGTTTTATTTTTAAAAAGTTTTGATTACATGCCACCTTTTATATTAAAAAAAATCTGATGTTGTTTTCTCATGCATTTAAAATCCGTTTTAATTATAATGAAGTTGTCCGTGTATAGATTTTTTTGCTCATTTTATCACTTATGTATAAAAAAAAAACTTGTTACAGTTTAAAGATAAATGATTTTCTTTTATCAATAAATTCTTATTATTCCAAGTGTGCCTGAAAATGCAGACTCTGTAATCTGTATAATGAAAAGCCTCATAACACTCGAGCACACTAGCTGCAATGAATAAACGAAGTGAACGGTATGACAAGAACACAATCATGCCTAAGGCCAAGTGAGTACTGCCTTATGTCTGACAGAAAAAAAATCATGTCTGAGGCCAAGGGAGAACTGCCGTATGTCTAAAAAGGCATAAAAAGGAGCCAAAGAATGTGAAATATAAAAGTGACGTTGAAAGAAAATTTATGTTATCATTGATTGTGAATCTTTAAGATGGCGATTATCATGTGTTAGCTTTAATGAATGCGAATGTATTGTTTCAACAACCTTACTCTACTTCACAATAGATTTTTTTTAGATTGAGCACGAATTCGGTCTAAATCCAGAATAATAAACCGATGTGGTCGGACTTAAATCAATGAGGATAAGATATTACATGAATATAACATTCAAGATGGATCTATTGTAGATCATTTTACGGCTACAGTGAAAATTTAAACTCCAGTTTAGACAGCGTCACCAGCTTTTGACGCACATTTTTCATGTAAATCAACAATATTAGAAGTTTTTTAAGGATAGAGAAAAGCAAATTACGTCTGCCTTATCCTTTTCAGTCTACAAAACTGATTTATTGAAACAAATAATCTTACAGACCCCCCGGCTCTATTGTGGAGATGTTCCAAAACCGGGACTAAGATAGAGGTACACATTAGTAATATTCATAAGGGTTGGAACTCGATAAAATAACGTAGATATCTAGAGGATGCCCGGACAACACTCGTTTTGTTCACCAAAAACGAATCTATTGCCCTTAGCCTGTTTCTTCAGAAAACATATCTTTTCTCGTATCAAACAAAAAAGATCAATGCTTTAACTGTATTGCTATGCAGCTTCATTTCTTTCGGGTTGGTTATGATAGATATACATAAAAAAATTATCGGTCGAAATGTGTACGAAATTATATTCACCTTGGGTATATCAAAAGTATCATTTTGTAAAGTACAAGATGATTTCCTGCAAATAGGGCTTTTCATTCTATAATAAGCAATTATCTTCCTGAAAACTCACTTTCTTTTTAAGATTGTTACAAGAACTTTCTGCTTAGAGGTAAGTTACGGTGAAGAACTGTGTTTTAAGTAGACATTTTGTGCAACTCTATCAGCTGGATATAGGTCAATAGGCTCACATACATACAGCCATTGAAGGCAACAAAGAAATGATTATGGACAAAACTCCCAAGGCTCCATATCATTAGTCTTTATCGGCCAAACAGTAATCACTCGGTCAAATTGTGCAAGAATAATATTTAATTATACTCAGTCATTCTACTGACCCACAAAAAATTGTAAGGATTGAATTCACCTTCTGTTACAAAACAAAGACCAACATAGAAATCAAAACAACATTTAGTTATCAAATTAAGATATGGTTTAATTTTCTATTCAAGTTTGATAATGGTAAAGACAAGAGTGTTCCGAAGAACACGAAGCTACAAGATATACGGTATTTTATTGTGTTTCTTTAGGTGCCTGCCTGTTTTTCGTCCCGTTGATAATTTTCATTGGGACGCTGGGGCTGATTTGGACTTGTACTCAGCAACAAAGAACTTTGGTGCGGTGAGGGATCATTTTCATGCCCGCATCTATTGCGACACAGAACCTTGATTCATACGATCTCATCCGAAGGAACGGTCTCCAAATTCCTACGAAAGAGATTTGAACAGACGGCCTTACTCTGCGACTCAAGAACAAAACACTCTAAGCACTATGCCTGGCGGGCGACTTCATACAGAGTTTTCATATTGTTATAGATTTTGCTTTATTTAACACGGATCATTGGAAAGAAATCTTATTTTGTTTGTAATTTCATTTAAAAAATAAAACGAACGTCAACTTTCCGAACAAAAAAGAGATATTTGACCAGTAAATGTTTTTAAAAGAGTCAGATCTAGAAACAGGTTACGAAAAAAGAATAAAATAAGTTTAGGAAAATGCGTTTTTCCTGGCTTTACAAAATAATCCGCAGAAATCTAAGGTTCATTCTTCTTTTGTTTATGCATTAGAAAAGATGTCGAGCTTTATTGCAGCTTGACAAACACTAGTTTAAAATAGGGCCAGAAAACTCATTTGCCTTAAGCATGTTAAAATTGGCATTTTTACAATATTCTAAAGTGATGTTTTGTTTTTAAAAACATTTTGTTAAAAAAATAATAATATTCAGGGCATTAGATCAAATGACATTGCTACAATAATTATTTTGATTTGTAGTTACTTTCCTGATTATTTTTATATATTGAGATTTGGCAGCGCTTGGAAGTGTCTCCTTATGAGAATAAATGGTGTAGTTGTTTTTATTTTAAATGGGCTAAAAGTCCTTAGTTGGACTTATAATCCTGTACATGCTTCACATTAAAGAATCATCCGTAGTTATCTTACTTTTTAAAAGCCTTTTGATGTATCTGGATCAAGAACGAAAGGACATTCTCAACAAAGCATTCCATATCTGTTGTAAAAAAAGAGATAACTGTTGTGGGTTTAAGTTCTTGGTAACCCTGGGGTAAGGCGGTACCAATAGATGAAAGCTTGATTCTAAAAAAAATGACCTTGAAGAACCACCATCGCTTTCTAAATCTTGATTGTTTGATCAGTAAATCTTTATTCGATTTGATGAAAGATCTAGAATACCATACATGTTAATTTGTAATTAACTTTTGTTTTTGCTTGTATTTTTAACAACAGTGTCTGTTTGTAAAGCCCATCATAACAATTGTATTAAAACTTAACTGGGATTTAGTTCTGCTAGTGGTAATCTGGGTAATCTAGCCTATACCCATATTTCTTTTCTAATGAGGAAATCTTTCTATATGCCAATTATAAATATTTTTGATATTCCCAACAGCCAAACGTTGTGAAATTATCTTGTGAAAACGAGATATTATCCTGTGAAAACGACTCATTTTCTTGTGAAAACGAGATATTATCATGTGAAAATGAGAAAATATCTTGTGTAAACGACTTATTATCTTGTGAAAAACGACATATTATCTTGTGTAAACGACTTATTATCTTTTGAAAACGACATGTTATCTTGTGAAAACGACTTATTATCTTGTGAAAACGACATATTTTTTCGGGTTTAAAATATGTTACATACATTAAACTACCTTATATAGTATTTTACTATTCTTTGTCAAACAGGCATATGGATGAAAAGTATACAAGAGCTAGATGATACATGTATCATTAAGGAATGCTTGAAATTACATCTAAATATTCCACAATACAATAATGTAATTGGGACATCTCTGTTCTTTATTCAACGTTAACGGATGCTAAAGAGACAGGTGCATGTACATTGTATTCTTAAATTTAAAAATGTCCGATCGTATTTCATTCAAATACTAGAGGACTAAGGGTCTTATAGTTCACCTTAGTATATCATGTAACAACTTTCCAAAAATTGAATTTGGTTCGTGTTTTAAACCAGAGTCCATGAAATTCACATTTCGCGGTTTATAATGCGTAAACTGCCCCAAGTTATGTTATATTGTATAACAAAAGTTGAAATAAGCTTCATTCCTTAATTAAAGGTCATATCTGCAAAATATCTGCTTGTATTAATTATTTCTATGTGCTCTTAAATACTGAAACTGATGAACAATTCAGTTCATATGAACCTGATGCACATTTGCAGCTCTCTTCTGCAGCATGTTAAATAATAAAGAGCGTGTGTGTGTGTGTGTATAGCATTTATTACAAATGCCAAATGAGATTACATATTTTACAATTTCAGAAAGCAGCAGAAGGCGGGGCCCAAAAAATATCCCACATCTTATACAAAAGAAAACTAGTACATACATGCATATTTTCTACAACAATAACAATAGGAACCTTATAGAAAAGAAACTAGTACATGTATTCTCTACAATAACAATGGGTATGGAGGATTTAGGTGGTGGAGGTGGAGGTGGGTAAAATTTTTAAACCACATTTTTATTTTGATAAGGATAAGGCTAATAGCCGTAACTAGAGGGCTCTTAAGTATAAAAACCCGGAAAATCCCTTCGGGACCCATGGATTCACACAAAAAAGTGATTAATAAGAATACGCAATTTTGTACGCATTTAGATCAAATAAATTCCTTTATATATATAAATACACTCATGTATTAATTGGATTAAAAATGTACTTTCTTTGGTCCTAAAACGAAAATAAAACATCCTGTAACTTTATGTCCACAGTCATGTAATATATTCTGTGAAAAACAGGGAAGTTGAAGATTTCTTAAACATAAATTCAAGACCTACAAAGCTACACATTTTCAAACTTATTTCGAAGCATCGCCTTGCACTGAAATTATTTTGTTTCTTCTTGATCAGAAAATACCACAAAGGGGAAGCTGAGTTTTACACAGAAATGTATAGGAAAGAAAAGACTACGTACAAACTGTCTTATTTGTACAAGTACAGATTCCCGAAAGAAATATGGAAAATCATATTTTTTTGTACAGTACTCGTATTTAAATTATATTGTTTTTGAGTTTAAAATACTATTTTTGATATGAATATTCCCAAAAAAAAACATGTACACGGGTCAAAGGCTAGGATGGGACCCTAAAAGAGTTGAAAAGAAAGATACAGTAGAATTTGTCCAAATTAATTTTCTCAACCCTCAGTGATTCAATATTCTGTCAAGTACAGTGGACATTTTTGCAGTGCAAAATCAAATCACTATGTCGAAAGCTCTTATTTTGTAGTAAACAGTATTTGTGTTAATCTTACCTCAAACAATATTCCTCATTGTAATTTTTTTAAAATGATTCTATTAGAAAAAAACGATTGGTCCGTTGAACGTCCATTAAAAATGACAAACATATTTTTATCGAGTTTCTTAATAACAAAGTAAATAATTATCAATTTTAGAAATTATGGAATTGTCTACAAATATTCTTTCATCAAAAAACCGTTAGATGTTTTATATTTCAATAATTTACTTTAAATACAAGTAAGAATTTATTTTTATTACAAATGGAGTCAAGAACATTTTATTGCAGTCTTGCATAAAAACTTTCAGGAGGACAATTAGGGAGGATTTTAAACACAGTGTCGGATAATTTATCTAATGTTCGAGTGCGGGCAGTTCAATTTTGATAGATCAAGTATACATACGATGTATTATCGACACCGATGAATTAGAAATTCGGTTCGAAATTACGATGCTTCTATTGCAGGTGCATGAACCATAACGAATAATAATAGCATGCGTCAATAACCATGAAACGCACATTGACAGACAACAGCACTGTTATATCCGGATGACGTGCAAAAAACTTCAAGTAACAGTTATTTATTGATTTATTTGGTGATGAATGTTGGAAATTTAAATAATTATTATTTAAAAGTATTTTTTGGTATTTATTTATCTATTTTTGGGGGGGCAAAATAATAGTGTAAAAGAGAAAACACCGAATTTAAACTAAATAAAATATCAACATGCTTTAACAGAAAGAAAAGTAATGCGATAGTTCGCACCTATGTTATTGTAAATGGTTATTAGTGACATCAGATCAAAAAAGATCATGTACTTTAAAACGTAGGAAAAGCATGTTTTAGTCTCTGTAAATTGCATGAAAGTACACGGTTTATAACTATTTACTGAATCCAACATTTTTCAAACAAGTACATACAGCATTCAAAATATTAGAATGAAAGTCACCGAAATCTAACATTTGTGATTGATTATAATGAATAAGTTAATCAATGTTATCAGATACTTAAATGTGTTGAAGCAAAAAATACCGATCCTTAATATCAAAGACCTGGATATCATTTCAAATTTGCACAAACAAGCTTTTTTCTCACGTTCGATTTATAAAAGAAAAGTGAATTCAATATCTGGAGATAACGAACGGTATTTAAGTTCAAACGACCATTAAACAGTACAAAATTTAAGACAGAGCAAACACGGGCCTCTAAAACATCAGAGATGGAATTAGGTGCATTGGAGGAGTATGCATCCCATGCCCACCGGTCACATCCGCCGTGTGCTTTTTGTCATGATCGCATAATGACAGAAAAAAATTTAACAATTCATTGAGTAAAAAATGGCCTATTAAAGAATAAGAAACGTAAACGATGATGGAAAGGTTAGCTTAGAATTTATTTTAAGATAGAATCTAAGGTAAGTGTCAAATACACTAGTGTCAGAACTTAATATAAGCAGAATTAAGCTTTAAGAAGTCAAATTCAAAATATGCAGTTGCCATAAGAATATATAGAATGTACTCAAAAATGCTACAACGCAGATGTTAAAAAAAATCAAAATCTTACACGTTTCAAAAAAGAAAAAACGGTTAGAGGATGAAATAGAGAGATACAAAAGGACAAAGAGTCGGATGATTAAAAAGAGATACAAAATACAAGCAATCAGATAAAAAAGAAAAAGACAATCAAATGTTGAAAAGGGACAAAATGCTCAAATGACGAAAGAGAAGGAAGATATGCAATTAAATAAAAAAAAAGACACATAAGCAGTAAAATAAGGAAAATAGCACAGAAAAGATAAACAGGACTAATCAAATTCAGTTGATGAGAAGAAACAGTGAAAAGACAAGCAGTCAGGCGATGAACGAGAAGCAATCAGATGATAAAAGACAAGCAATTGGGTGATAAAAAACAAGCAGTTAGATGATAAATGATTGATTATTATTGTTTAATGCAGAGTCGGCAATATCTCAGCCATATTTCAGCGAGACAAGCAGTCAGATGATAAAATACAATCAGACATGTGAAGAAAACAAGCAGTCAGATGATACAAGACATGTAATTAGCTGATAAAATACAAGCAGTCAGATGATACAAGACAAGCAGACAGATGATAAGTGATCAATATTAAAAAGTATGTAAAACAGGTTCAAATGCATACTTGTTATGCTGAAAGTTCCAAAATACGTGTTACTTCTAATACACTATTTTACGATAGAAGTACAATAAAAAAAATACCTGAATGTAAATACCCGAGAAGGAGTTATTGCCCTCGTCAATATTTTTAAAGATGGATTAATTAATTAAATTAAAAAAAATAATAATTCTTTCACTTAAAATTTTTAAAATTATGCCTATTGAAAAGCTTTTTTCAAAAAAAAAATTCTGTCTGATATGAATTCAAATTAATGAGTGTTTTTGCAAAATCCTATACATGTAACATCATAGGAGGATGGAAATACCTTAAAGACAAGTAGTCAGATGGTAAAAGACAAGGAGTAAGATTGACATTCTATACACAGGTACTCAGAATTTAATATTAAGATGCTTAACTTGCTCAATAACAACATTTATATTGTCTCGGTGATCGGTTACAAGGTCTTCAAACAAACTGTAAGAAAACCTAAGTGCATTATCTTCATCCTTTTCAAAGACTCAAAACATCACTTTTGCATTAAAGATCTTTCGTGAAAAGTTTTTTTTTTTCCTTTCCTTATGAAATCATATTGTAAATTGTTTGTTTCAAAAGGGTATAATTCCAAAATATTAAATGATCATGTTAATTTACAAGATACGAAATCTTCGCAATTGTCAATAATTGCGCGTAACTACAGATTCACTGCAGATTTAAACAGTGTTTTGAAAGATATATTGCGTAAAAATCAATTCCTACAGCTTGTGTCTTGAAAATCTTGTCTACAGGGTCAGACCTATTACGGGCATATTAACCAGTTAAATGGTTTAACTGCATGACAATGCAATTAATGTCGTGTCGGGTACTAAAAAATAATAATTTTATCGTGATTATCTAACTCTTCAAAATTATATAGGTGACATGATAGCGTTTGAAAAAGATATACCTTGGTGGCTGGATCTCGGCATGTTGTGACAGAAAACGGAAATGAAATGTGATAAGAAATAATAAAATGCAGAGTTCTTTTGTATCTTACCTTCTTGTCGAGCTAATGAGCAAAATTATTATTTTATGAGATGATTATTTTATGGAATTTGCACAGGAAAGGAACTTCAAATTATTTTTGATCTCTTTAAGATTAAGTATCATAAACTTCATGATATATGAAAATTATGATAGAAAAAAGTCAACGTACTATTGTTTGCTTGTAAAATGTGAAAGCGAAAGCCTGACAATTACAACATATGGCCAATGCCCATTAAAATGACATTCTTCAGCCAGACTCTTAGTATGGCATATATACCATATGAGTAAACAGTTACTCTGCAATACGACCAGAGTCAATTCTTACTAAATCTCTCTAAACTACAACTGCAGCTCGCTGTACATAAAACAGGAGATAAAAGGGAAAAATAAGACATAAAAAACAACTTAGGAGTAGTAAATCGGAACGGTATGAAGACCAGATTGGAATAGGCCAAATTATTGAGATGTTATTTTGATGTAATAGTATTTATTTTGCTTGGTCAATCCACAAAAACTGAAAATACATTAAATGTATGAACAACTAGTCAAAGTTTATAATATAATGTTCAACTTTTAAAATAATGCTTAAAAAAGTATTAAACCTTCTTAAATACAAGTACTTCCTTTTTAGTTTACTTTTGGTTTACTAATCTAAACGAAAAAGGTAATTGAATTGTAAACTGAAAATAATTAATTATCATATTTTTCAATTTTTAAAAATGTATTTATTCTATGTTATTGCAGTGAAAAGCATTTTTACGAATACATAAAACAATATAAAATTTCATTATCAGGCATTCGTTATAAAAGGATAAACCTTTAAATATGTAATAACAAATATCATACATTTATTGAATGAGTTCGACGGCAACATGCGTTTTGTCGGACCCAAGAACCAAACTGTCTGCCTGAGGCCGTTAGGCCGAAGGCAGACAGTTTGGTTCGAGGGTCCGACAAAACGCATTTTGCCCTCTAACTTTGTCATAAATGTTTTGTGATACCTTTTAATTTTAATCTATTTCATTTTTTTTTACATGCATGCATTTATACTGTATTCCTTGATGTAACATCAGATCTGTCACTGTTTAACACCAACGAATGAAAATGAGATTAAGCTCCGCCTATTCCATGACGTAAGCGGTCCAACATCTCTCAGAGCGGTCCAACATCGATTTTTTTTATGCCCGCTCAGCAAAACATTCAAAATGTTAGACTTTTTTTCGTATAGAATTGTATAGAAACACATTTTGAAAGGTATAACAATAAACATTCACTATCAGATTGATCGATTGTTGTTGTTTTTCGCCGAGTCGGCAAAATTTCAGTCACATTTCTGGGGTATGAATTTAAATACTATTTGAACAGTTCTGAAAGTTTTGGGGTTTCTCTGGCGGCCCCGAATGAAAAACCCCAAAACTTTCAAAACCGGTCATATTAGTAATTTAATTCATATCGCCGAAATATGGCTGAACCATTGCCGACTCGGTGTTAATTATCAATCAATCAAACTGATAATGAATGTATAAATTTGTTTTGAAATTTATTAGCAGAGGTTATAATTTTAATACCAAAAATATACAAGGTTATGGAATGATTTCCTTATAACAAATTTCAGTATCCTGAATCAGTATTTTATTGATTTTATAAGATTTGTTCCCACAGTTAGGATAGAAATTACTGGTAAATGAATTTTAAAATTTATAATACAAAATTAATTTGATTTTAAAAGTTTTAGAGTCTGTAAATGAAAATGAATTTTCATTAAATTCTTGAAAACAAATTCCAAAATTTGTTATAATGAATTAAATTCGCGAGAACGAGTTCTGAAAATTGCTATAGTAAATAGATTTAGTTTTAACGAATTCGACAGTTAATACGTTACAATATATTTGAAATTTTTTTTTGATTGATTCTGAAAGGTTTCCATATAAAAACTGTCTCTCTACTTATTGATCATATGCAAAATAATAACTACATAGTTTAATGATGATACTATATTTGTAAAATATTCATAACACCATTTTGGTTTTGTATTCTTTGCTCTTCTTATTTTGTAAGGCTTCAGTAAAAAAAAAACAATACATTTTTATTCGTCATATTTAAGCACCCAAAACGTTTTTAGTCTTACATTTATCGTAAACTTTGTTGACATATCCTTTACCCTATTCTTTCTTAGGGATTGTTTTGAATGGATGACCTATCATATACGCTTCCGATGTCTCACCATTTTGATTCTTCTGATAATAATAGTTGATGGCTTCTTTGTTGAATTTGGCGCTCTTTCCATATGCATTTGTTTTGTTAATTGTAACTTGGCTATACTTTTCATGTGCTTTCTGCATCTCTTTGTTTGTATATGATGAATACACTTAGTGCCTTTGACAATGTCCAGACAATATTTCAGGTATTTCATGTATCTTTACATCAATGACACTTAGCCTATCGTTTTGACCTCGATGACTGTGTTAAGGACCGTAAACATTGATGGACAAAATGTCATACAAAAGGGTAAAACACAAAACAGTAGCTAGGACACCAATAACTCTGAAATGACCCCATACAGTTTTCATTTTGATTATTTGAATAAGGCTGAAGATATGGCATTAAGTAAATCATTATAACAGCGGTATGTAGAGTACCAGCCGAACAAGGAAATTAACTGAAAGGTTACAGAAAAAAAAATCCTCCGTGGTCAGTAATACGTGTACGTATAACTGTAAAGTCATCAGAATCCATTCTTAGCTGTCGTCGATACCCTTATCATTCTACAAGGATAATTAAAGGTTAAATCTAAGAAGTAATTGGTAAAACTATAAAATGCATTGCCTTAGCAATACCAGTGTCTTTAACTAATAATCAATTTTCAATTGCCAATGAGTACATGACTAATTAGTCATGTCCTCAATGGCAATAAAAAAGTGTTCATTAGTGAAAAACATCTTTGTTGAAATATGTTGAATAAAGCTACATGTATATATAGCTATTTCATACAAAGACGTCATAGACAGTTGCTTTTCAATAAAAATGAAACTTGTAAATATTTTGACCTCGTCATTGGTGATTTGCTAGGCATTTTTGTGTTAAAAGAAATTGATTGTACATAAAAGAACTCGGAAGTGGATTTTTGAATTTTCGATTGACAATAATTATAGCAACACGCTTTTAGCATTTTTTTTATTTTTCACGAGAAGAAAAAAAAACCGATGTACATCAACATGTAGATATTTCGACATAACAATAGTTACTTTCGTCGAATTTTCGATTCAATATATATCAGTGAAGTTGAAATTAAAAACATCACAGTCTGCCATATTTGTTTTACATTTGGGGATTTTGAAGATGTTAATGATAATCTAACAACACTATTTAAGATTAACGTGATACTTAAATTTTTTATCTTCAACTTTTCTTTCATTAATTTTTAGCAATATATCTTTATCACCTGGGCTGATGTCTCCCAGTTGAATAAGCAAAAGCATGCTCCATGCATAAGTACGATCAATTTCTTTTAACGAAGCAACAAGGAAAACTATAAACCAGCAAGTTGATACACAAGGATTTCAACAGTCTCGACTGCAGCCATTATTTCACATGTTTTATGGTCATTTCAATATGACATCACAACAAATACAGTCTATCATAAGGTTAAATGCTAACTGACGTTTTTCAGAACACTGTATAGGCCATTATTTACATACTGGAATTTTTACGGATTATTTCTTTTACCCAATCTTGATAGGAAACACACTGCAGGTGTGACCAGTCAATGAGAATAATTACTTCTCCATGGCACCTGATCCCATCTTTGATGTTTTTGGAGGTACATGCTATTTAAAACATTCTGCTCCTAATTCGCATTAAAAAATGTGAACTTGAATTATGTTCGTTATCTCTATATTGTACATGTTTTACCCTTGTTTTTCTTTGTTCCTACATGTAATATGCCTAAAATTAGTAGAATCAGTTCAATCGTCCAAGAGTTTTTAAAAATACATTCGACGGAGGACGATGGACGTAAACATATTTGAAAAGTTCATCTGAATAGCTCAAGTCACCTGAAACATTGAGGATAATTTTTTGAATGATTAAGCAAATTCTATGCATACTTATGAAATATGAGTGTACAGTATAGTTGTGTGTTTTCTGTTATATTCAAGCACTGGGATGGTCCGACCTTTACAAAAATAAAGCAGTATTGATAAAATAAACCTTGTTAAAATCATTAACAGGATATTGTATTTAGATAAATTAATCCATTAAAGTAAAATTTCACAAATCTAGAAAGTCTGTAAAATGTTGCTTTAGAGGGTTGATCTTAATGTTTGTTTGTTAGATGGTCCTTAATTTTAAACCTCAATTTATTTTCCGGTGAGTCCTACCACTAATGAGTCCTAACGTTACAGGTCTGTTATGCACCATTCTGTGAGCTGTCTAATGGATTGTGTTCTACAGAAAGCAACATTCGGGATTATTAACTACTGTTATATACATCTGTTAATGATCAGAAATTACAGGGACTATTTTAACTCGTAGAAACGGAATTATATGTGTACTCTTATTTTTTTTTTTACCTTTTTGCTCTTTAGTCTAACAAAACTTATTATAACATATCTGCACGATTAATATAGAGTTTAAATATGAATTCAAATTTAAAACGTTAGAATCTTTATTTTCTTTAAAAAAATCTATTTTTAAAACAAAACACAGAAAATTAAGAAACCCCAGCAAAGACACTAATTACCACTGTCTGCCCTTCTATCTATTCGTCTGTCTTTCCCACTTGACTTGGAATTTTTTGCCTAAATGCTAGCAGATTTTAAGATAATTTTTGATATGTGAATGCATCTTTATAAGTTACACATCAAGTAATGAAATTTATGGAGATAACAAGCCGTATTCAAGTTCAAAAGTCCATTAAAGAATACAAAATTTGAAGCAGAGCAAACATAGACCACTTAAATATCTGAGGTGGTATCAGGTGCCATGGGAGAGTGAGCATTCCCCGTATATTCCCTTCCCGGTCACATGCGCCGTATCCTTTTTGTCATGATGAGGTAATAACGGAAATATTCGTCAATAATTCATTGTGTAAATAAAGTCCTAATGATCAGTATGAAAACGTTAGTCAACATTTGACTTAATAGTAGATTGTATTAGCTATCAGCGCCAATGTATCGACCATAGCACTCTCGAAATTACAACTTTGAACAAGACTGAACAAGACAAGATATTCTTGTCTTGTTTTATCAGTATGTTTGTCAATAACTTACCTCGTTTTAGAAATTGTTCATACACTGTACATAGAACATGTTATTACGTATCAAATCAACTGAGGCATATAAACTGGGTATGCAGGTCATAAAGGTTAATGGCTCTAGAAGAATTAGTATGAAAAATTTCAGTCAGGATTTGTCTTAATGATAAATTGTAAAGGTCATTGTATCGACCATTTTACTTACGAAATGATGACTTTAAAATGTATTGAATTAACTGAGAGGCATACATTTCGTTATGCTGCAAAAGTAAGGGAAGTTGACGATTGAAAGGTTAAGGTTATTACGTTTATAAATCGTACAGCTCTGTTGTTGGATGACCATAAACATTTTTTTCTAGTAAAATATCCAAATATGATCTGTCAGACTCTTTCATGCCAAGCTTGCCGGGATATATCGTATCGACATAAGAATGGAATTAACCATTGTTAAAATTGACAATCGTCGTCGATATACCTACAATGTAAATGCCGGGTTGTTGTTAACATACTAGTATTCTTCCGTTTCAATGATTTAAAATAAATTTACGGTCTTTTATATTTTAGTGCTATCATAAGAAATTAACAGCATTTTTTTTAGCTCACCTGAGTCGAAGGCTCAAGTGAGCTTTTCTGATCAAAATTTGTCCGTTGTCTGTCGTTGTTGGCGTTGTCGTCGTCGTAGTCGTTGTTGTCGTTGTAAACTTTTCATCTTCTTCTCAAGAACCACTGGGCAAATTTCAACCAAACTTGCTACAAAGTATCCTTTGGTAAAGGGGATTCAAGTTTGTTCAAATGATGGGCCACGCCCTTTTCCAAGGAAGTTAATTATGAATTAGAAAAAATTAATGGCGTTTTTTAAAAATCTTCTTCTCAAGAACCACTGGGCCAGGAAAGATGAAACTCATGTGGAATAATCCTCAGGTAGTGTAGATTCAAGTTTATTCAAATCATGACCCCCGGGGTAGTGTGGGGCCAAAATGGCCGATCAAAGTTTTTCATAGGAGTAAAAAGGAAAAATCTTTAAAAATCTTCTCAAGATCCATAGGAACAGGAAAGATGAAACTCGAGTGGAATCATCCTCAGGTAGTGTAGATTCAAGTTTGTTCAAATCATGACCCCCGGGGCTAGGGTGGGGCCAAAATGGCCGAAAGAATTACATAGGAGTATATGGAATAAATCTTTAAAAATCTTCTTATCAAGAACCACTGGACCAGGAAAGATGAAACTTATGTGGAATCATTCTCAGGTAGTGTAGATTCAGGTTTGTTTGAATCATGACCCCAGGGGGTAGGGTGGGCCAAAATGGCCGATCAAAGTTTTACATAGGAGTATATAGAAAAAATCTTTAAAAATCCTCTACTCAAGAACCACTGGACCAGAAAAGATGAAACTTATGTGGAATCATCCTCAGGGAATATAGGTTCAGGTTTCTTCAAATCATGACCCCCGGGGGTAGGGTGGGGCTAAAATGGCCAATGAAAGTTTTACATAGAAATGTGTAGGAAAAATCTTTAAAAATCTTCTTTTCAAGAACCACTGGGCCAGGAAAGATAAAACTCAAGTGGAATCATCCTCAGGTAGTGTAGATTCAAATTTGTTCAAATCATGACCCCCGGGGTAGTGTGGGCCCAAAATGGCCGATCAAAATTTTACATATAGGAATATATAGGAAAAATCTT
>PRKT01000178.1:474446-488681 GCA_003671525.1 Saccostrea glomerata | reverse complement strand
GAGAATCAGTTTCCTGAAAATGGAAGACGACCGCCCCGCCAATTTTACCCAGATGGACCTCGGTTTCAAATAAATAAGAATTCAATTAAATATTTGACTTGGGACTTTAAATTTAAAATGTCGACAACAAATGGACTGCAACTTTTTGACATTAAATTCGACTCGGAGAGAATTATATACGAATTAAGCATGCAGGAAGTGACAGTCTTGTATTCAGGTTTCAGCCCTACAAACCGGATGTTGTATTATGCCGACAGCGCTGGGTTATTTGGAACCCGTTCCAGAGGATTAGTTCCGAGTGTAGATTGTCCCGAGAATGCACGGTTTATTGACTCTTATCTCTACTCTGCCAATGAGGATGGTCACCGAACGTATGAAAATGCTTTTTGCGTATTTGAGCACAATTCAAACTATCCTTTGCGGCGTCATAGAGCTTATGGTCGGTCTGGTGCATTTTACGGCGGTTTAGTAAACACAGTCCTCGTTGTTAGAACAATTATGAGTGTTATAAATTACGATTACGTGTTTGACTATATGTTTTATCAAAATGGAATGGTTGAGATACGGGTTTTGCTTACTGGTTACCTCGGAACCTCATTTTATGTTCCTCAAGAGGAGCCTTACGGCGCGCATGTGCGAAAGACAGTCATTGCTGGACTTCATAACCATCTTTTCAACTTCAAAGTTGACCTCGATATTAAAGGGACAAAAAATATATTTGAAACTCTTGATATCAAAATGGAAAATAAAACGGATCCGTGGTATGGTCATCATCATATGCAGAATGCATACAGCAGAAATATGCGGCAAACTGAAAAAGAAGCAGCATACCAATATAATTTTTCAACTCCGAAATATTTGTTAGTTTCGAATAGAGGGGAACATACGCCTCAAAATGTTAGACGCTCCTACAGAATCAAACCGTCTGGGATGTCAAAACTTCTCCTTCCTGAAAACTATGGCTTCAGTCGCTCCATATCATGGGCCCGTTACCAAGTGGCAATCACCAAGCAGAAAGATTGGGAAGAGTCTAGCAGTTCCATTTTTACCATGTGGGATGCCAAACAACCTGTGGTTAATTTCCAGTCGTACATCGACGACAACGATCGTATTGTCGATGAGGTACGTTACTACTCCATGTTATCATTTGTGTTAATATAGATATTTTATTTCGTAAGTTATTTTAGCATAAAACATCAAATTTGTAAAGGTGTTTACTAAGAATTAACATAAAGTAGAAAATAATAGCCGATATTCGTTTTTAATGATTTTGTCTTGTATGTAGTGTTCTATGCTTTGTTTTTAATAGGATTTGGTAGCCTGGGTAACATTAGGAACCCAACACTTGCCTCAGACAGAAAATCTTCCAAACACTCTCACGGCAGGTGGCGCTTTGTCTCTGTTTTTGAGTCCATTTAATTACTTTGACGAGGATCCGTCAATGAGATCCAAGGACTCGGTACGAGTTACACCAAAGGACCCCAAACGTCCAACAGAGGGAGCTAACGTACAAAGACATCACAGATACTCCCATCACTGCAGCCCGATCCCTAACTACCCCGATGTGCATATATCTAAAAATAGTACCACAATATTCACATAACGAACGCGAGAAACCTAACAGAAAAGTGATATTTGAATGGCAGCATTCCACATAACTTTAAAAATTTGTTATTCACAGTTTCATGAAAATCCTCTGAGGCTATATATGCCACTATGAAAAATGTGAATGTTATATTTCATTGTTTTGTAGATTGTTTTTGGTAAAGGTGTAGGAGGTATTCATTTCATTACAGAAGGTTGAGAATGATCATGAGTTAGGGTGTGTAGACAGATGATCGTTCTAATAGTCAATGTGTAAATAGCATATGAGTCAACTCCGGAACCGATTTGAAATTATCCAATTGCAGTAATATATACGCAAAAACCGTCCATTTTTGTCAACCTTTGAGCCTCGTTACCAATATTTTCCCCCTCAGCGATTGCTTTCAGCAAAAATGGCCAACTGCTTCATGTCGATACCACAATTTGAAATGTATATTGGTTAATTTCTGTTTTGAACGAGATGTTTTACCTGTTCGTACGAATGTAAGGAAGTGTGAGCGACAGTCTGCTCGATAATCTGTGATCCTCGGTCTATATTTATACGAAAATATATTTTTGCCATGTGAATGTATACATTAATCATTGCCGATATGGAGGATACCCTCCAGTATTCAGATACATACTAAGGTATTACTTGATATTTTTCCACTATACATGTAAACAGAGAGTTGATTTAAACAATTCATCTATACATGTATATGTATGTTATTTTTAAATAAAAAAATAAACACTACAAAAATCAATAAAAACTTGAAAAAAAACATTGACAGTTTTGTTTTAAACAATCCAGAACAGATAGAATTGTTGATTTTTCTTGCTCCATTTTGCGCCTGGTCTGAAAAAGTATTCAAGAAAAAGGTAATTCAATCAATACCCATGGGACCATGTATTGCATTGTCATTCATGCATTGATAACATGGATATATGGAGGAAAACAGTATAACAATTTCCCATTGGTTTCTTTTTATTAATCATCAGAATCTTGACCTTGGAGATTACTCCATTGCCATTCTAGCTCCTATCACATCCAAACATCTCCGTTTTGAGAAGGAATCTGAAGGTTTTTGCAATTATACAGTTAAGCAAATACCCCTAATTAAATTGATATGGATGGCATTTTTGACCGATTTGATGTTTATTTTCTTATTCCATTGTAATCCTAAAATCGGTTAATTTGGCTTAGGATTAAGGTCACACTCGGACAATTCACAGTTCCGAAAATCCAGGACATTGTTTAGTCAGTAATTGATTTACACGTAATCTACAGATAACATTAATGAGCAACTATTCTGCACTTTTTGTCAATCATCACTCTATATTAAAGCTGTAACACAGGAACGAGAATCGTTGATTAATGATCCAAAGAGATTTTAATCTTCATCATTTTAAATTTATGTTTTTATCAATAATAGGATGGACGATTATATTTGCAAAATAATATTTTAAAAATTCCAATTAAAAGTGCAGACTCATTGGAATCCACTTCAGTCGTGCCTTGGGAGAACGGAGACACACACACGGAGCCCTGGCGTAACGCGTCATTAATAAAGAGAGCAGAGAAAGTTCAAATACATGTTAAATCCCAAAGCTGATGAGTGCGTTTGTACTTCTGGTTAATTGAAAGTACTATACTCCAGATACTTTAACACATGACTTTTCTCCGAAACGGAAGACGGAGAATTAATGTTTTGTCGGAAATCATTCCATGTATGGTATAATTTTACTAAACATGTTTCATATATCTATTAGATTATATTTACATATTTTGAATGAACAGATTAATAAATGGGTTGAAAAATTAGAAATAAATGGATAAGTTTAATACGTGACATGTACTTGTTTTCTTGGGTTTTTTTCTGAATGCAGTGCAAATTTATGAAAATATACAATGATGAAGTACATCAAGAAAAAAGTTTCGAGTACTAAACGAAAGGTTACATGTAGTAACTGTACTTGTGATACAGAGATAAAATCTATTCACAAGGGCGGTAAACCTCACCTTGATATGGTCCGTTAGTGCATTTTTTTGCAAATTTTTTTTACGACACGACAGTTATAAATTTATTTACGGGGTGCAGTGGGGAATATTAGTAGTGGCATCCAAATGAACCAGAAGCCGCGCCAAACTTCCCAATCCCATCATCTCGGGCCTTTCCGTCAGAGGTCGAAAAACCTTTCTACCACTAGTCGGAAGGGCCAGAAAAGTGCGATTGGAGGTTTTCCATGTACTTCCGGTTACCTTGTAATGTTGAATTTTGACCCGAGTTGAAAACTACCGGGGGTCTCTTTTCAGCTTTGAATTTGAGACCAAAGGTGTTGAATTTAGACCCTCAAGTCCGTTGAAATAAAGCAGGATCGTTGATTTTTTTTTATTATAAAAGTGGTCATAATGCAACAGCACGAAACACATATTGTTGCCCATTGGACCAATATGTTACTTTTGATATTGTTTATGTACAATATTTCCCTTATCAATAAATTTATGATCGCGCGCATGACATTAAATTGATTGGTATGAATAGTTTTGTCTTACTGAAAAACATAAAATTGTCGTTTTTTAGTCAATCGTTAGTTTCAATAGATGACTTCAAACTTCATAAAAATCCTTACAAAGAAAGATATATAGCGGGTTCCAGTAAATGTTAAACAAAGCCTCTTTCTTTACTCCTCACTAACATACCAGGTATTAACAGTTGTAAATGAGGGTTTTTTAAGGTAAAACCCCTGTTTATAAGATATCTATACTTACCTGCATCGAACAATTAGCAATATGTCACGGACTCCTACTACTATGCCCGAATTATTTTAAGAACGAGTTATCTTCCCTTAACCCACTCTCTAACACCCGACATCCGGGTACCTCAGTTTATGTGAGGGAAAAGTTAACCCCTAAAACTCTATAGTGGGGAGGTGGGTAGGGAATATGCAGGTAAGTATAGATATCTTATAAACAGGGGTTTTACCTTAAAAAACCCTCAGTTTATTTCAGTATCTATACTTACCTGCATCGAACAATTAGCAACTAACAGAATTTGTAGCTAAAGGAGGAGGGAATAGAGTAAATAAAAATCTACTCACCCTAAAGGTTCTTTTTCTTTGCCCACTTCATTGTCTTTAAAATGGAAGATCTGGCAAAGTTCTCATCACCCCAAGACACATCTTTCAAGTAGAATGAGGTAAACGTATTCTCAGAGGCCCAGTGGGCTGCTTGTAAAATCTCTCTGAGTGAGGATCCATTAAACAAGGCCCAGGAAGAAGCCAAGCGTCTAGTATCATGAGCTCTAACTTCTCTCAAATTTAGATCTGTTGAATTCTCATATACATATCTTATAAGGGAAACAATCCATCTAGATATAGAGCCTTTAGCTGCTGGCCTATGTAAATTCTTTTGATAAGTAATAAAGAGTGGCTCATTCTGATCCCTTATATCCTTAGTTCTTTTTCTGTACATCTTTAGACATCTACATGGACAGAGTAACAGATCATTTGATTCTGTTGCAAATCTGTCAAATCTGGGTATAAAAATTGGACTCCATGCCCTACCAAGACGTTGAGTTTTGGCTAAAAATTGTAAATTAGGAAGAAGTCTAATACCAGTACTTTCCTCTCTGTAATTAGATTCCTTGATAGACAAGGCATGTATTTCACTCACTCGTGCGGCAGATGCCAAAGCTACCAGGAATACAGTTTTCCAAGTCAAAAACTTCAAATCTATAGATTCAATGGGCTCAAACGGGTGTTTTGTCAAAGCCCATAATACAGAGGGCAAGTCCCAATTAGGTAACAAAGGCTTAATGGAAGGATTTGAATTAAAAATTCCCTTTATCAAGTCTGACAAACTTTTCTCAGAACTGACTGTACTCTTACTCCAACCCTTGTGGACTGTAGCAATTGCTGCCCTATAACCAGAAAGGGTGGATGCTCTGCATCCCTTTGCTTCATGCAAATATACCAAAAAATTTGCCATGTCTTCTACAGAGGAAGAATATGGACTGACACATTGTTCACTACACCAGCTTTTGTAAACTCGCAGTCTCGCATCATAAACTCTCTTGGTTGATGATCTTCTGCTCTTTTCAATGTATTTCTGAGCTCGTGGAGAAAACCTTCTCTCAGCTGTCTTATGCTGGATATTTTCCAAGCTACTAGCTTGAGATTTTCTGGGTCTGGATGAACCACTTGACCTCTTTTCTGTGTCAACATTCTTGCTATTACTGGTAACTCTCTTGGATGATCTATGAGAAGCTCCAGGAGTGATGGGTACCATGACCGACGTGGTGCAAATGGTGCTATCAGTATCAAGGTGCACTGTTCCTGAGCTACTTTCTGTAGAACTAAGTGGAGCAGAACTGGAGGAGGAAATGCATATGCATACATCCCTGTCCAACTTACACTCAGTGCATCTGTTGCAAAGGCTCCTTCCATTGGAAATGGGGAGCAAAACACTTGAAGCTTCTTGTTTTCCGAAGTCGCAAACAGATCGATATTCGGTGGATTGAATCTCTGAAAAATATTCTTCACAATATTCTGATTCAGGCTCCACTCTGTCAGTCGAATGCCTAATCGACCTCTGGATAGACTGTCTGCTAGGATGTTTCTCTTTCCTGGTATGTGGGCTGCACTGAGGACAATATTGTGACTCTTTGCCCACTGAAAAATCTCCCAGGTCAGAAGACAGAGAAGAATGGATTTTGTGCCTCCCTCCTTGTTTACGTACGAGACAACTGTTGAGTTGTCGCACCTGAGGAGAACTCTCTTGTTCCTGATCTGGGGCAAAAACTGCATCAGGGCCAACTGAGCAGCTTTCATTTCCAGCCAGTTTATATGGTGGGTCTGTTGAGACATATTCCACTTCCCTGCAATTTGAAGGGTGTCTAAATGGGCTCCCCAACCCATCTCTGATGCATCTGTCCATAGAACTACTGGCTCCTCCTGGTAAAGAAGAACTCCTTTGAATATATTTGTTCTGTTGGTCCACCATTCTAGGTGAATGACCAAATCTTGACTGATGGGTATCAGGGCAAACAAACTGTCTTTGTGTGGTTGCCATAAAGACAGGAAATAAAACTGGATAGGCCGCATATGTAGGCGAGCTAATGGGATTAAATCTATACATGCTGTCATTAAACCCAGAAGTCTGAGAAACTTGTGTGCTTGCACCCATGTTGATCTCTGGAATTGTGCAATTTCTTGTGAGAGATTCTGAAACCTTTGTTCTGATGGGTACACTGCTCCCATTGTCAAACTGAAGTGTGCCCCCAAATAGTCTAATTCCTGAGTTGGTATCAGTTGAGACTTTTGCCAGTTTACTAACAGGCCTAAGTTGCTGAGCAAGTTCAGTAGTATCTCTCTGTGATGCATGAGTAGTTGACGTTGTTGGCTCTTGATTAACCAGTCGTCCAGGTACATGTATATGTGAATCTGTCGAGATCTCAAATACTGCCCTATTACAGCCATCAGCTTTGTGAAAACTCTGGGAGCTATTGCTAGTCCAAATGGCATTACTTTGAACTGGTAATGCTTTCCTTGAAAACAGAACCGAAGGAACTGTCTGTGATGTGGGTAGATTGGAACATGAAAGTATGCATCCTTCAGGTCTATTGAAATTGTCCAATCTCCTTTTCTTACCGCTTGTCGAATTGATCGGAAAGTTTCCATTTTGAAATGAGGAACATGCAAGTGAACATTTAGATTTCTTAAATTCAAGATTGGACGAAGACCTCCGTCCTTCTTTGGAACTAAAAAGAATGTGCTGTAGTAACCCATGCCTTCCTGGCTCTTGGGCACCGACTCTATTGCTCTTTTTTCTAATAAATCCTTTATTTCTTCGGATATACATATATTTTTCTGTAACGAACTGAATACAGTTTCTCTTACGCCGCTTCCTGCCGGCCTGGAGGCAAACTGAAGACGAAGTCCTTCCTGGACTATATTTATAACCCACTGGTCGGAAGTTATCTGCTTCCATTTCTCTAAGCATTCCGTCAGTCTTCCTCCGACAGATGGAATGTTCATTTTCTGATGATCTACTGTTTTCTTGGGCGAAACCCCAGCTTTTGATTGGATGGTTTCTTAAAACCTTGTCTAGACTGCTGGGAGTTTTGTCTGTTTTGAAAGGACGAGCTGTCCTTTGTTTTGTTCTGCCTATTGGAGCTGTCATATCTCCCTTTCTTTGGAGTTGAGTATCCTGACTTATCAGAGGTTTTTGAAGATGTAGAGTCATCAGGCTTCCTCTTTAAGTCCTTATGCTTTAAATCTCTGAGATGTTGAGTTTCCTTGGCATCCCTAAGATTTTCTGCACTGCTATGCAACACTTCAAAAAACTTTCCACCAAACAGTTTTGGGCCAATTGCTGACTGACGTAGTAATTTATTTTCAGTCGCTTTATTCTTGAAGGCCATGTCTTTAAGATAAAGACCTCTCCTCATAGTAACAGAGTTTAACATCACTCTGGCAGTCACATCTGCCATTGACTGGAATAGCTGCGATAGAGCCTGGATAGCCTCTTGTCTGTCTTCATCAGACACTGCTCTGTCCAAGTATGTAGTAATCAATGAGCCATAAGAAATCTGTCTAAGCAAGAGTCTAGAACTCATATCTAATCTTCTTATCTCATTATTTGTAGACTCAAATGTCTTGTTGTTAAACTTGTAAGGCATTGCACTCTTTTGGCTTCTTGATTCAGCAGAACTCATGATGCCTTCTTCAATGTTCTCATCTAACTGTGGGGAGGTACAAAACTTTTTAAAGTGATCCTCCTCCACAACATATTTTTGGTCATCGTGTGACCGAAAACATCTAATTTTCCCCTTGTCCTGCCATTCCTTATCAACCTCCTCTAATATGTGTACAATTGAGCCTTCCAAAGGCAAACCACCTTGTTTAGCCTCCCTAGGCATTAATAGATGCTCGGCAACATAAGACTTGTATTCTGTCTCTCCCGCTTTTTCCTTTATAGGAATGTTTAAATCTGTTGCCACTTGAGATACAAAGCATTTCCAGTCAACTTTCGAGGTACATGGAACAGAAGAAGTTGATTGACCATTCTCGGAGCGATTTTCTACTTCATCAAACTCATTTGATGACTCTGTAATGCGAACAACATCTCTTTCATCCTCAGACTCTTCAGAAGAATCCGAAACTCTATCTGACAGTCGTTGGAACTTGTCAAATCTCTTGTGCTTAGTGCCAGGTTCGCTTCTGGTCTTAGGTACCTCAGAAGGCACTTGTTTTGACAATAATTCAGATACTCTTTTATCTATAATTTCCTGCATATTTCCCATCATCCATGGTGGAAACATGAAGGGCATTTGCCCTTGTGATGCCACTGATGTGTGATCCATATTAAATGGAGGAAAAAGTGCAACAGGAGTTGCAATATTCTGGCTTGATTGGTCATAGGAATGACCTGGCCTAGGGCGAGGGCTCTCGTGTTCCGAGGACGGAATGGCCGAACAGTGGTCCAATATGTCATAGGAATGACTGACCATAACAGGCTCCTTGCTAGCTATAGGAATTTGTTCTGAGGACAGAACATTCCGAATTTCCACAGCAGGCTCAGCTGCTTGATTACGTGAGATATTCTTCTGAGAGCTATCCCCCGGCAAAGCGACTTTCTTACCTTTAGAAGCCTCAGACTGTGGCGCCGTCTTCGACTGTGTCGCCGTCTTACTTTCCTCGGGGGCTTTGGAAACTGTGGCAGGTTTCTTGCTCTTTTGTTTATGCTTTTCTATCATGCGCGTAACCGCAGTTCGTTTGTCTTTCGACCAACCTTTACATATCCTACAAGGACTAGAATCTGAGCATGAACGATGCCGATAACATTCTTCATGATCGTCAATGCACGACATCTCTCTGTGGCACCGCTTGCATTCCTTGTAAGACTCGTCCGCCATGCTTACCAATTACGTACTACACGTGGTCGGCACTGGTCTAAGTGATACACGGTTAAATAAACAACAAACACAAACCAAACCGCGGCTAAAAAGCACAATAGCGATTAAAAACTTTGGAAATACAAGTTAAATTAATTATTTGAACGATAAATGCAAAGTAGTAGGTAAATGCCTGCAAAAATTTCACCAGAGAAAACCCGCGTGAAACCAAAATGGCTGCCCGAACATAAACTGAGGTACCCGGATGTCGGGTGTTAGAGAGTGGGTTGCAGAAGGATAAAACGTACGCTGAACTAGGACCTTAGGTCCCCCGCGCAGTTCACGTCTCTCGGGTCTGTTTACTCCGCTACAAAATGTAGTGCGTTGCATATGTAAAGTGAAAATAGAATAAATCGTAATACTGTGAAGCCTTTTCAGTGTAAAAAAAAACATAAAATTTATTTTTGTCAAGGGAATAACCATCTGTGATGGGTATTAGAAAACAAAGAGGGGGAGGGGGGTTGCTGAGCAACATTTACTTCAATATTATAAGATATATGGTATATTAGAGTTTAACATTTATGGATTATGTTGGGTGACCTGTGGTCTCCCCTATGATTTTATTATTCCATGTAAGGTTATAGTATCTATATAACACAGTGCCTTACCTCTGATCTCCTTACTTATAGTGAGCGACTCAGAGTAAACGACGTACGTCCAGTCTCTGCATTCGCAGATCTCTAACAAGCGGGGGGGGGGGGTGTTGAAGATTTTGCCCCCTACATGTACCTTCCCGTTTTCATTTCGCTCGGACTTTTCACCAATCCTTTAACATAATGGAATAATTATTTGTTAATAAATTATTTAATGTCTCTTTTGTCTTCCTTATGAGGTCATGTTTAAATATGCGACCTCATCACTTTAACACTCTTTGCCGGAAATCCCTGATTTTTATTTATCTTACAAAGAAGATATATACACCCTGTATTACAAAGTTTGGGGCTGCATGGAGTTCTCCTCCCCTTTCCCTGGAATAACACATCAAATTCACAAACCCATCAAAACTCCATTAAAAAAAGGGAAATTAAATTTAAAAAATGCACCAGTTGTTATTTAACTTTGGGATACATATACTGTATTTGAAGACAAGCAAGTTGACTAATCCTCCAAATTCCAATTACATACATGTACATTTCGAGAATTCGGAGAAATTGTGCACTTTTTCCTCGGTCAAAAAATTAGGGTCGCAATTCCTTTTTTGAGAAGACTTGAAAAATAATTCTACACATACCATGATTTTAAATTATTGCCTACTTACAACTTTTAATAACATCGTAATAATGTACCACATAAGATTACCTTTGTCTCATTCATATACTACAACTTGTGAAGTATGAAATCCTTATTTATGGACAATATAAGACTTCCACTTGTTTCCATAATCTTTATGCGAATACCAGAGGCAATAAAAAGTTAATAAGACCAGAGGTCACTTTATATCGTACATCTTTAGGGCGACTATAGGTCACCTTATATTGTACATCAAAAGGAAGACCAGATGTCATCTTCCGATCTACATCATATGAGGGACCAGAGGCCACCTTATTTTGTACATCAGTAGGGGGACCAGAGGTAACCTTATATTGTATATCAGTAGGGGGACCATAGGATACCTTATATTGTACATCAGTAGGGGGACCAGGGATCACCCTATATTGTACATAAGTAGGGGGACCGGAGGTCACCTTAAATTGAATAACAGTAGGGGGACCAGAGGAAACCTTATAATGCACTTTATTTAAGAAGGGGGAACAAAAGTTATCTTATACTCTAAATCTGTAGGGAGACCAGTAATCATCTTATTTGTACATCAGTAGGGGGACTAGAGGACACCTTATATTGTATATCAGTAGGGGACATCAGTAGGGGACCAGAAGTCACCTTATATAGTACATCAGTAGGGGGACCTGTGGTCATCTTATATTGAACATCAGTAGGGGACCAGAGGACACCTTATATTATACTTTAGATCAATAGGGTGACCAGAGGGCACCTTATATTGTACATCAGGAGGGGGCACCAGTAGGGGACCCATTGGACACCTTATTTTTAACATCAATAGGGGACATCAGTAGGGGGACCAGAGGTCACCTTATATTGTACATCAGTAGGGGACCTGTGGTCACCTTATATTGAACACCAGTAGGGGACCAGAGGACACTTAATATTACACGTAACATCAATAGGGGGACCAGAGGTAACCCTGTATTGTACATCAGAAGGTGGACCAGAGGTCACCTTATATTGTACATAAGTAGGGGGACCAGAGGACAACTATCATTACACTTTCGATCAATAGGGGGACCAGAGGGCACCTAAAATTATACATGAGTAGGGGGACTAGAGGTCACCTTATATTGTATATCAGAAGGGGGACCAGAGGCCACCTTATATTGTACATCAGTAGGGGGACTAGAGGACACCTTATAATGTACATTAGTAGGGGTACGTGATGGCACCTTATATTGTACATCCGTAGGGGGACCAGAGGACACCTTATATTGTACATCAGTAGGGGGACCAGAGGACACCTTATGTTACACTTTAGATCAATAGGGGGACCAGAGGGCACCTTATATTGTACATCAGTAGGGGGACTAGGGGTCACCTTATATTGTATATCAATACGGGGACCAGAGGTTACCTTATATTTTGTACATCAGTAGGGGGACCAGAGGACACCATATATCGTACATTGGTAGGGAGACTAGGGGTCACCTTATATTGTACATCAGTAGGGGGACATCAGTAGGGAACCTAGAGGACACCTTATATTTAACATCAGTAGGGGACATCAGTAGGGGAACCAGAAGTCACCTTTTATTGTACATCAGGAGGGGACCTGTGGTCACCTTATATTGAACATCAGTAGGGGACCTGAGGACACTTAATATTACACTTTACATCAAAAAGAGAAACCAGAGGTAACCTTATATATTGTACATCAGTAGGGGGACCAGAGGACACCATATATCGTACATTGGTAGGGGAACTAGGGGTCACCTTATATTGTTTATCAGTAGGGGGACATCAGTAGGGGACCCAGAGGACACCTTATATTTAACATCAGTAGGGGACTTCAGTAGGGGAACCAGAGGTCACCTTATATAGTACATCAGTAGGCGGACCTGTGGTCATCTTATATTGAACATCAGTAGGGGACCAGAGGACACCTAATATTATATTTTAGATTAATAGGGTGACCAGAGGGCACCTTTTATTGTACATCAGGAGGGGGCATCAGTAGGGGACCCAGAGGACACCTTATATTTACCATCAATAGGGGACATCAGAAGGGGGACCAGAGGTCACCTTATATTGTACATCAGTAGGGGACCTGTGGTCACCTTATATTAAACACCAGTAGGGGACCAGAGGACACTTTCCATCAATAGAGGGACCAGAGGTAACCCTGTATTGTACATCAGAAGGGGGACCAGAGGTCACCTTATATTGTACATCAGTAGGGGGACCAGAGGACACCTACTATTACACTTTAGATCAATAGGGGGACCAGAGGGCACCTTATATTGTACATCAGTTGGGGAAATCAGTAGTGGGACTAGAGGTCACCTTATATGTATATCAAAATGGGGACCAGAGGTCACCTTATATTGTACATCAGTGGGGGGACTAGAGGACACCTTATGATGTACATCAGTAGGGGGACCAGAGGGCACCTTATATTGTACATCAGTAGGGGGACCAGAGGTCAGTTTATATTGTACATTAGTAGGGGACATACGCAGGGGGGCCGACAAGGGGTCACCTTATATAATACATCAGTATGGGGATCAGGGGTCACTTTTTATTGTACATCAGTAGGGGGTCTAAAGGACACCTTATATTGTACATCAGTTGGGGAACCAGGGGTCGCCTTTTATTGTACACCAGTAGGGAGACCAGGGGTCACCATATATTGTACATTAGTAGGGGGACTAGGGGTCACCTTATTTTGTACACCAGTAGGGGTACCAAAGGACACCTAGGAGTACCAGGGGTCACCTTATATTATAAATCAGTAGGGGGACCAGAGGTCACTTTATATTGAACATAAGAGGGACTTGGGGTCACCTTATATTATACATCAGCAGGGGGACCAGGGGTTATCTTATATTTTACATCAGTAGGGGGACCATAGGACACCTTATATTGTACAACAGCAGGGTGACCAGGGTACAATTTATATTGTTCATAAGTTGGGGACATCAGTAGGGGGACCAGAGGACACCTTATATTATTCATCAGTAGGGTCCAGGGGTTTCTTATTTTGTACACAATCACCTTATATTGTACAAAATTAGGGAACATCAGTAGGGGGACCAGGGGTCACTTTATATTTTACAACAGTAGGGGGACCAGGGGTCACCTTATATTGTACAACAGTAGGGGGGCCAGGGGTTACCTTATATTGTACATCAGTAGGGGATAACAGTAGGGGGACCAGAGGTCACCTTTTATTGTACATCAGCAGGGGGACAGAACCTTCTGTTCAGTTTTGACGTTCGTTACTGGGTGGACCAGAGGTAAACTAATATTGTACATCAATAAGTTGACCAAAGGTCACCTTATATGTTATTTCATTATGGAGACTTATGGTCATCTTTATATTGTACAACAGAAAGGGGACCATAGGTCACCTTATACTGTACAAGAGCAGACGTCAGATTATATTGTACATCATAAGGGGAAACGG
>PRKT01000178.1:462057-473662 GCA_003671525.1 Saccostrea glomerata | reverse complement strand
AGTAAATTAGGCACACACACACACATATATGTATATATGTAAGTATCATTTAATGATTAAAAAAAACGTGTGTTGAAATGAATACAGATGTGTTAAATTTGTAATAAACGTTCTGACGAGCAGCATTCCATACATATGAGTTGATTATTCTTTCAATACAGAATAAAAAGTATAATTAATTCATATTCGGACAAACGAAGTGAGAGAGAATATAAATTAATATAAATTTTATAGCCCTGTCCTAACCCCAGGGCCCCTGACCCTGGGACAATGAATTTCACAATTTTGGTATGGAGTCAATGCTTATAATAATTATGCCAACAGTTCGACGGCTTGATGTTAATGAGTAAGGAAGATTTCATCAATTGTAGTAATTTCGCCCAAACTTTCTTGCCTTAGGGGGTGGAGGGCAGGGACCAGGAATTAAAAAATCTCCATTTCACCTATAGATGCTTTATGCCAAAATTGGTTGTAAATGGTTGAAAGATTAGAGAGAAAAGCTGAAAATATTCAAATGTTAACGCACAATGCACAGCGCACGACGCCAGAAAAAAAACTGATAGCAATAAGTCACATGTGTTGATTCAGGTGACAAAATAAGGAGTCCTTTGGTCTCAATATTTATGTAAAATTTTAGATGTCTTCTGCTCTCCCTGTTGACTTACAATATAATATTATAAGATGACCTCTGGTCTTCTTATTGATGTAAAATATAAAGTGTCTTCCGGTTTCTTCATTGTCGTTCAAAATAGTGTTATCATTAGTTTTAATGATGTACAATATAATGTGACCTCTTGTCCCCCTACTGATGTACAAATTACGAGGGCTGTTCAATAAATAATGTCCTGAACTGTATGACATACAATACTAAGCTTGAATTTTTCGCATTATTGCATCTTTAATGAATTTATAACAATTGATGTGACTACTTTTCATCACATAGTTTAACTGTGAGAAGCTGGAAAACAAGGGTATTCGAGACACTGCATTAAAAATGAATTGTAAAGAATCAGTAAACTAAAGTAAAATTAAACCGTCCATTAAAGCTGCTGTAAAATTTGTTAAGAATCCCAAAGAAATACTCACTGAAATATGTAAAAATTTACTGCAATCAATGTTTGTTTTATAGACAATTGAGCAGGTGGATTTCACTGATAAAATATATATAATGGGAATCAAAAATGGATACCGTACTTGCAAACAAAAATTAAACAAATAATGTACTGTTTGCCAAATTTCACTATTGCCTAATTTCCCATTTTCCACTAAATATGCTTAACTGACAACTTTGAAATAAATATCATCAAATGATAAGTCGTTCAGAAAAATAAAGTGATAAAATATTTTGAAGATGACATTACTGAGAACATGATTTTAGAAAAATATAGCTTTTTTGTGGATTTTGAAAATTGAAATACATTTTGTCTCAGAGCGGGGGATTGTACACGCCTTATACGCCCTTTCAAAATAGACATCATTTCGGGAGTAGTTTACACTGTTTTAAAAACGTTTGACAGAAAAAAAGCTTATTACTCAAAAGTAACCCTTTAAAAAAATGAGTGAAAACGACTGCGTATAAGAATATATGAACAATTATTGAAAATATCAGTAATTGTAGTTATCCACGTTTATTTGAATTTCAAACAGATAATGAAACTTGAATCTATTGCTTAAAACCCTAAAAAAAAATTTACAATAAGATGTACTTGACAAAAAAAGCAAAGGTCTGAGAAGAGCAGAGAATTGCAAGAGCACAAAGATAGATTTATAGGCAATTTTCTTAAATATTAGTGATCTTATTGTTCAAATTCGTATTCGGGGATGCAGTTTAATTTCTGAAGGAATCTAGAAAGCAATTTTTTGGCAAAAAAATCAAAAGGTTAATGAGAATAAGAAATCCACAACATTAGATTTCTTCCATGACAGCGTCAAAACCCGAAAGCCCTGAAGAGTAAAGGAGTCTTGGGGATAAACAAAAGTTAATGTTCATTCACATTAACAATATTCGCCAGATCTTTCGCCTTTTGACTTGTTCCATTTGCCAAACTTGAGAAAACGCCTTTCAGAAGGAAGAAACAAGTCCAGGAAATCATAGGATCTGCAATAATTCAGTATACGAGGATTCATACCAGAAAATGAGTTCAAAACAATTGAAAATGAATCAAAAATTGGATAAAAATGTTACCTACATGTGTTTTAATGAAAAGATAATTTAAGGCTAAATCATTATAAATAAATTATTGAAAAGCGACTTTTGTTTCTTTCCGAGCACCGAAGACATTATTAAACGACCCTTGTATAAGGTGACCTACCGATGTACAATATCAGGTGTCCTCTGGTCCCCCTACTGATGTACAATATGAGGTGACCTCTAGTCCCCCTACTGATGTACAATATACGGTGACCTTTTGGTCCCCCTACTGATGTGCAATATAAAGTGGCCTCTGATCCCCTTACTGATGTACAATACAAGGTGACATCTGGTCCCCCATCTGATGTACAATATGACGTGACCACTAGTCCTCCTACTGATGTATAATATAAGGTGACCTCTGGTCCCCTACTGATGTACAATATGATGTGACCTCTGGTCCCCCTACTGGTGTACAATATAAGGTGGCCTCTGGACCTACTGATTCACAATATAAGGGGACCCCTGGTCCCCCTGCCGATGTACAATATATAGTGTCCTTTGATCTCCTTACTGATGTGCATTATAAGGTTACCTCTGGTCCCCCTTCTGATGTTCAATTAAAGGTTACCCCTGGTCCCCCTTCTGATGTTCAATTAAAGGTGACCTCTGGTCTCCCTACTGATATACAATAAAAAGTGGCCTCAGGTCCCCCTACTGATGTACAATATAAGATGTCCTCTGGTCCCCTTTTAATGTAAAATGTAAGGTGACCTCTGGTCCCCCTGCCGATGCACAATATAAGGTGACCCTGGAATGCCTCCTGATGATCAATATGCAGTGACCTCTCATCCCCTTCTGGTGTTAAATATAAGGTGACCTCTTATCCCTCTTTTGATGTACAATATAAAGTGGTCTCAGGTCCCCCTACTGATGTACAATATAGGATGACCTCTGGTCCCCCTTCTGATTTTAAATATAAGGTGACCCCTGGTCCCCCTGCTGATATACAATATAAGGTGACCTCTGGTCATCCTTCTGATGTTAAATATAAGGTGACCTTTGGTCCCCCTTACTGAAGAACAATATAAGGTAGCCTCTGGTCCCCCTACCGATGCACAATATAAGGTGACATCTGGTCCCCCTTCTGATGTACAATATAAGGTGACCCTTGGTCCCCCTGCTGATGAACAATATAAGGTGAACTCTGGTCATCCTACTGATGTTAAATATAAGGTGACCTCTGGTCCCCTAATTTTGTACAATATAAGCTGACCTCTGGTCTCCCTACTTATGTACAATATAAGCTGACCTCTGGTCCTTCTGCTGATGAACAATTTAAGATGACCTCTGGTCCTACAACTGATGTACAATACAAGGTATCCTCTGGTCCCCTTATTGATGTTCAATGTAAGGTGACCTCTGGTCCCTCTACTGATGTACAGTACAATATTAGGTGACCACTAGTCTCCGTACTCATGAAAAATATCGGGTGACCTCTGGTCTCCGTACTGATGTACAATATAAGGTGTCCTCTGGTCACCCTACTGATGTACAATATTAGGTGACCCCTGGTACAACTGCTGATGATAAATTAAAAGTGACCTCTCATTCCCTTTCTTGTGTTAAATATAAGGTGTCCTCTGGTCCGTCTACAGAAGTACAGTACAATATTGGGTGACCATTAGTCACCGTACAATATAAGGTGACCTCTGGTCATCCTTCTGATGTTCAATATAAGGTGACCTTAGGTCCCCCTACTGATGTTCAATATAAAGTGACCCAAGGTACCCCTGCTGATGTACATATGTAACCTCTAGTCATCCTTTTGATGGTTAATATAAGGTGACCTCTGGTCCCCCTACTTATGTACAATATAAAGTGACCTCTGGTCCCCCTACTATTGTTCAATATAAGGTGAACTCTGTTCCTCCTACTGAGGTACAATATAAGGGGACCTCTGGTCCCCCTACTGATGTACAATATAAGGTGTCCTCTGGTCCTCTACAGATGTATAGTATAAGGTGTCCTCTGGTCCCCTTTTTGGTGTACAATATACGGTGACCTCTGGCCCGTCTGTGATGTACAGTACAATATTAGGTGACCACTTGTCCCCATATTAATGTAAAATATCGGGTGACCTCTGGTCCCCGTACTGATGTTAAATATAAGGTGACCTCTGGTCTCCCTACTTATGTACAATAAAAGGTGACCCCTTTTCCCCCAATGATGTACAATATAAGGTGTCCTTTGGTTCCCCTACAGATGTATAGTATAAGGTGTCCTCTGGTCCCCCTACTGATATGCAAGAGAGGACCTCAGGTCCTTCTGCTGATGTACAATATAAGATGACCTCTGGTCCTACTACTAATGTAAAATATAATGTGTCCTCTGGTACCGTTCCAAATGTACAGTACAATATTAGGTGACCACTAGTCCCCGTACAATATAAAGTGACCTCTGGTCCTTCTGCTGATGTCCAATAAACGATGACTTCTCGTCCTACTACTGATGTACAATATAAGGTATCTCTGGCCTCTCTACTGATGTTCAGTACAATATTAGGTGACCACTAGTCCTCGTACTAATGTAAAATATCGGGTGACCTCTGGTCCCCGTACTGATGTACAATATACGGTGTCATCACGTACCCCTACTGATGTACAATGTAAGGTGACCCTTGGTCCCTATGCTGATGTACAATATAAGGTGACCTCTGCATGGTCATCCTACTGATGTTAAATATAAGGTGTCCTCTGGTCCCCTTATTGATGTTCAATATAAGGTGACCTCTGGTCCCTCTACTAATGTTCAGTACAATATTAGGTGACCACTAGTCTCCGTACTCATGAAAAATATCGGGTGACATCTTGTCCCCGTACTGATGTACAATATAAGATGTCCTCTAGTCCCCTTTCTTGTGTTAAATATAAGGTGTCCTCTGGTCCCGCTACAGATGTATAGTACAATATTAGGTGACCACTAGTCTCCGTACTATATAAGGTGATCTCTGGTCATCCTTTTGATGTTAAATATAAAGTGACCTCTGGTCCCCCTACTGATGAACAATATAAGGTGACCCAAGGTACCCCTGCTGATGTACATATGTAACCTCTGGTCATCCTTCTGATGTTTAATATAAGGTGACTTCTGGTCCCCCAACTTATGTACAGTATAAAGTGACCTCTGGTCCCCCTACTGATGTTCAATATAAGGTAAACTCTGTTCCTCCTATTGATGTACAATATAAGGTGACCTCCGGTCCCCCTACTTATGTACAATATAAGGTGTCCTCTGGTCCCCTACAGATGTATAGTATGAGGTGTCCTCTGGTCCCCTTATTGGTGTACAATATAAGGTGACTTCTGGCCCCTCTACTGATGTACAGTACAATATTAGGTGACCACTAGTCCCCGTATTAATGTAAAATATCGGGTGTCTTCTGGTCCCCCTACTGATGTACAATAAAAGGTGACCTCTTTTCCCCAAGTGATGTACAATATAAGGTGTCCTCTGGTCCCCCTAAAGATGTATAGTTTAAGGTGTTCTCTGGTCCCCCTACTGATATACACGAGAGGACCTCAGGTCCTTCTGCTGATGTACAATATAAGATGACCTCTGGTCCTACTATTAATGTAAAATATAAGGTGTCCTCTGGTCCCGCTACAGATGTACAGTACAATATTAGGTGACCACTAGTCCCGGTACAATATAAAGTGACCTCTAGTCCTTCTGCTGATGTACAATATACGATGACTTCTGGTCCTACAACTGATGTACAATATAAGGTGTCCTCTGGTCCCCTTATTGATGTTCAATATAAGGCGATCTCTGGTCTCTCTACTGATGTACAGTACAATATGAGGTGACCACTAGTCCCCGTACTAATGTCAAATATCGGGTGACCTCTGGTCCCCCTACTTATGTACAATATAAGGTGTCTTCTGGTCCCCCTACAGATGTATAGTATAAGGTGTCCTCTCCCCCACACTGATGCACAATATAAGGTGCCCAATTTTCTCCCTACTGATGTACAAATAAGGTGTCATCTGGTCCCTCTACTGATGTACAGTACAATATTAGGTTACCTGTAGTCCCCCTACTGATGTACAATATAGGGTGGACTCTGGTCCCCCAAATGATGTACGATATAAGGTATCCCCAGGTCCCCCTATTATGTGCAATAAAAGATTACCTTTGGACCCCTATTGATATATATATATTAGAAAGTTGATCTTTATAAAGTTATAGATATGATTATTTTGGAGTTAGACACAGAATATTGTCTATCATATAAAATTCAATTAATATATAAGGTGACCCGAGGTCTCCGTATTGACATCGATGAATTTACTTTTGTGCCTTTAATTCCTGGAGAGTTCCTAGAATGTTTTATTACTACGCAAAATGACGAACTATTTGCGGGGGACCCCAGGTCCTAGTTCAGCGTACGTTTTATCCTTCTGCGAGTGGGTTAAGGGAAGATAACTCGTTCTTAAAATAATTCGGGCATAGTAGTAGGAGTCCGTGACATATTGCTAATTGTTCGATGCAGGTAAGTATAGATACTGAAATAAACGGACAAACTTCAAGAGTGCTGTGCAACAATATATTCGAGAAGTTGTGTAAATTAGATGCAGATACTTAAAAATTCCTAGGGACTTTTGGAAATTTGAAATCACACAATTTTACCAAAACCAACAGCTCAAAAACTTAAGAATTTTTCAACTTTATGTACAATCATTCCCCACGATAAATTCAAGTCCAGGCGTTTTGTTAGCTGCTTTTTCAATCAAAATGGAACTCGTAAATTGACTTACCTTGTCATTGGTCATTTGCAAAATTTTTTTCTTAAAAACATTCTGATTGTACACACAAGTACTCTGAAGTTGACATCAAAAAGATGCTTGAGTTTCTGATTGACAATATCTATGTGGTTTTTAGAGACCAGGTCTTCCAACAATCAATTTGAATTCCCAAGGTACCAATTGCGGTCCGTTATTAGCAGATCTATTTTTGTATTCATATTAAGAAGAACTTGTCGAAAATCTTATACGTGAAAAGAAGAAAACACTTGCTGTGGCCTTCAACTCGACATTCGTTATATAAGACGTATTATCAATTGACACTGGTTATATCTATTCTTGTGTCGATATGATATATCCCTGTGACCTTGAGATGAAAGATAACACAGAGTCATTTGTTTAATATTTAAATATTTTACTTAAAAAAAAACCCGTTAATAGCAATCTAACAACCAAGCTCTATGAAAAATGTGATGACAAACTTTTCATACTTCAACTTTCTTTACTTTTGCAGCAATATACCTTCATTACTTGTATACAGAGTTTATATCTCTCAGTTCACTCGATATGCAAGAGCATGCATGCTCTATGCATGTACAATTTCTAAGACGAGGTTAATTATTGACAAACAAGTTGATAAAACAAGAATATCAGAAGTCTCATTTAAAGTCATCATTTCGTAAGTTCTATGGTCGATACAAGGACTTGTCAGCAAATACAATTTATCATTGAGTCAAATGCTGATTGACGTTTTTCACAATTTATCATTGAGTCAAATGCTGATTGACGTTTTTCATACCAATTGTTAGTCCATTATTTAAACACTGAATTGCCGACGGATTTTTCCGTTATTTCCCTATCATGACGAGGGGCACACGGTGGGTGTAACCGGCAGGGTATGCTCACTCCTCCATGTCAGCTGATCCCATCTATGCTGTTTTTGAGGTCCGTGTTTTCTCTGCTCCTATTTGTATTGTTTTATGGACTTTTGATCTTGAATACTGTTCGGTTTCGCCAAATGTTTCACGACATGTTCACTTAATATGATATTTTTAAAAAATATATTATATACAAACAAGCTACAAATATAAAGAATTGTGTCCTTTCATTACAGGAAGATTTTGTGAATACAGTATATTGGTACAATAAAACGTGATAAGTTAGAATTGCGTCTTGTGACTAGTCAGCATATTTAGCTAGCCAATTTGTCATAATACTATACATTTTGTGTAACCCAAGCCAATTAGTGTTAAATATATCTATGTAATATTTAGCTTGTGTTTGTGAAACATTGTGCCCGGTATGGGGAGAAGATTTAAGTTTCTCAAATGAAAGCAAACTCGTATGTCAAGGTTAAGAGATGAAAATGTTGTAACTCAACGACAGAAATTGTCTAAATACTTTTCCTGTGAAATATGAAAGCCCAAGCACCAACTGTTCAAAAGTTATGGCCAATATTAAACTTTCTAAAATGTGAGTCGAACTGCAGTTGGGTCAAGGTCAAAGGGTCAAATAAATGACACCCTGGGAAGACCTTTTCATTAGAAATGTGCATGTGAAATATTATAGCTCTAGCACCAACTGTTCAAAAAGTAATGGTTAAGGTTTCGTTTTTCAAAATTAAGTCAAACTCCAAGGTCAATAAAAAGGTCAAAATTGTTGGTATCCAACAAAAAGGTCTTGCCACAAGAAATACAGCTGTGAAATACGAAGACCCTAATACTAGCTATTCAAAACTTATGACCAAGGTTTAATTTTTAAGTGGGTAAACTCCAAGTCAAGGGCAGAAGGGGGACAAAACTGTATACCTCCCGAATTTTCGATTTCGGAGACATAAAAAGTATCGAATGATCCTTTAAGAAAAACATTTACTTAAAAAACAAGAAAGTAAAACTCCACACACAATGCCACATTAAAAGTTTTGAGGACAATCAGTGCATCTTTGTACTATTACAATATATGCTTAACTCCTCATAAAGGTGTGAATGACTGATCCTACCATAGTTCAACAGCCTAAAGAGATACAAAAAGTTGATTGGCGTACATTGCTCAATTAATACTACACAGATCAGAAAAAAGAGGAAATGTAATAATCCTTTATCAATATACAACCTGGAATTGATGTAATTTCTGCAAATATGTGTTGAATTGAAATCTGAAAAATTTCCGTTGATAAAATTTTATTTCGTATATTTTCAATATCTAGGCAATCTTTAGGACATTTTAGAGAATTTGAATAAATTATAGCTAACGGTACGAGAACAGACAAAGGTTGTCCAATATTCATTTCTATCTCCCTTTCTCTTCCTCTCAATGAAATTTGGAATGAAAGAAGAGAGAAGTAATTTTGTGCTATCAGACTTCATCAATATACTACCCATCTCTGTCGAACACGTCGGTGTGATGTGTCAGCAAAAAGTTTGATGAGTTAAGTATACGAAGTATGTTTCTTAGTTGTAATTAGTCTGTTCACTTGATTACAGCAATAGAAAAGAAAGTTATTATTTAATCACAGTTTCATAGCAATCACCTTGAAATCTCAAATACTAGCATGCAATCTAAAAGCAAACCGCGTGATTTTATATCTGTTTAACACAAATTGATGAATCTTTGGAAAATTAACGACATCAATAACTGAGTTAGAAATGCGAAGTTCTGTCGGGGAAAATAAAGGTCAAGGGTTTTGATTGTGGTTTTGGCATTTACAACTTCCATATCGGATTGAACTACTAAATGAACTTCTGTCAAGGTGTGTTATAAAAAAGACAATTTATGCCAATGATTTTTCAAAAAATCGAAGCACTAGAGAAGATTTCTGAAGACAGAGTTAATCTTACAATGTTCCTGATTTTTTTTTTCAACTTCATAACTGCTGTAGATATACACTTGTATGGTTTAAAACCAGTTTTAATATTTAAAGAGAAATTTAAAATTTCGATGAAATTTGAAAAAAGATCAAACACATAGTAACGGAATAATTGTTTGACTCTCCGTCTAGGGTCTTTACAGTAGCACATTCGGAACAACACCCGTGCCGTGATTAGAAGGTCATAGTTTCGAACCCCGGTCGCGAAAAAAATAAGACAGAATTGCGGGTCCTTCGGAGGACACTATAAAAATAAAAACGTATCAGGCGATGGCAGAATAAAGATCCATCACTGCTCCATGTCCCTTATTGGCGAGAAAAGGTTTGAATTTGACGCCCCCCATCAACGGTATCTAGTGACGTCTTCTATATGAGTGAAAAATTCCAGGAAGGAACTCAAAACAACAAACAATAAATCACACTCTATTAGATTTATGATAGTCGTAAAGAACCATACTGAATTGAAAAAATTCAACTTAAGGTCTGTGTTCATCTACAATTTCTGAAGTAAGAGTTGCAGAAAATAGTTTTGGATAAAGTTCCGCTCAAAATTAGATAAAAGAAAATAGAGAAACTTTGATGCCCTGTTCACAGTTAATTCGCAGTAAATTATTGCGAAGTAAACTAATGCGACATAAAATAATGCAAAAATTAAATTGCGTTCACACGACAGCTAAAGCTTAGTAAACTATGATGCGAATTTAAGGTAAGTCACTCCTGAAATTTGTTAAATCAAGGATTTTTTTAGAAGTATATTTTGGATAAGTACTCATAAAGTGTAACTCAAAATCGCAAAGAAAATAGGGGGTCAGTGTGCATCCTTCTGATCTACGGTACATTTAAGTTGACCTTTTTGCACTTAAATTTCATCTCTTTGGTTAATTACTTTAACCCTTATTATATTTTATCAGATGTAAGCATGGCAATAAATATAATGTTATTTTACGTAAAATAGTTTGAATAATATTTATCATTAAACAAATCTTGCAAATTAATGCGCGTAAATTATTGTGTGACCTTTTTGCACTAAAAAATAACATATTTGGGGTATTAAAAAACTTAATAGGCAATAAAAGATTTTCTTATATCAAACTTTTTACGACTTAAGTGCTGATCGGGTACCTGTAAAGTGCGAAACGAAACGAAACGAAACGAACTGAAACGAAACGAAATCTGCCGAAACGAAACGAAATCTACCGAAACGAAACGAAACCTACCGAAACGAAACGAAACGAAATCAAAACGAAACCTGCCGAAACGAAACGAAACAAAACTTTCAAATGATTATATTGTCTATTTTTACTTCATATGAAATTTATATAGTTCATGCACCACAGGCTTCGCTTCAAGCTCATACAAAGGCGTATGCGTCGGAAGGATATTAAAAAAGGGGGGGGTAACCAACAAAAAGGTTAATGCCTATATAATATATATCTTTGCAAAAAAGAAAAGTTTAGGGGGGGGGGGGGGCTAACACCCCTCCCCCGCTTCCAACGCCTGTGTCATATTTTATTAATATCTTACTGAATAATTTACCTACTTAAAATTGACATCGCTTTTAGAGACTTTTTTCTTGTCAGTTAAATCGTTTTCGACGTCTCTTATGCAAACCACTTATTTCTTCCTCGAAAATGTACGTAGAAAGGATACACAAGATTCCGGTTGTAGTTACGTGTATAACTGAACAATAAAATCAGACACCTCGGAATGGATTACTAAATACTCTAAGTCGCTGGTTTATCCTATGTTTTAAGACATTCGCAATACAACAGTACAGTGACTTTATTTCGACCCGTACATAAA
>PRKT01000178.1:434241-457339 GCA_003671525.1 Saccostrea glomerata | reverse complement strand
CCCCCATTTATTTCCTCATTATAGGGATGTTTTTCCTACCGTTTTCAAATAAAGTGATCAAATTTTTGTTTTATGCCTGAAATCCTATTGACCATGCATTTCATAAAAATACAGGTACTAATACTTTTTCACTCGCGGTGAACATTGTCGCTGCATGTTTATGTCGCTGCACGAGGATTATTTATACCGTTTATTCTGACTTTGTGATCAGAATATGAATTTCACAATACTAGTGAAAATAATTTGCTGGTCATCCTAATATGTCTCTTCAATAAATTAAATTTTGTATCGATGTCACCTTTTAATTCTGGCATATTACATAGGTCAATATATTTATACTCGTGCTGTAAACGTGACTGCGTTCAACAAATGACGTTGTAGCTATTAATAACGCCATAAACGCCAAATTTTAGCATTTTAAAGGAAAGCTTTGAAATTATTTAGCAAAAAATCCAGCGAGAAGACATATCGATTTTTTTGTATTAATGGTTTTACCTCATCTTGACGTTTTGAAATTCCTGAATAATTCGTCTACGTCTTTAAAAAGTTATCCAACCTTTTAAAAGAAACTATTTTCACAAAATTGGCTTAAAACGTCATTTCCCCATATATTTCAATGGTAAAAGCGTCAAAAAGGATTAAAAACTATACCGTGTTTACAGTACTATAACATTTAAACTACTTAGGCAAATTTAATAGAAATTGCAGATGATACGTTTTGAATTCTGAAGAACATTTAATCAAATTTTCAGGATATGTTTTCTCGTAAGAATTTTTATGCAGTTAACCCGCGACCTACCTTAAATTCTATTTCTTCAAAAGGACTACTCAGTAAGGCTAATATGACGTCATTTGTAAATCACGTCATGTATGCAGAGTCATCCATTTGATATAATGATTATAGTGGCTACAAGTACATGTGTATACATTTAGTGATTACCATACTTTTCCCGGCTTGATTTTTGAACAAGATATAGCACGGATACCTATATCTTTCCAACAACATGTGTCCTGTGCCTTAATTCTGGCCTAACACATGCGTCAAAATTTAATTCGAATTAGCTTCGCTTAGCGTTCACACGAAGCTAATGCGAATTAATTTAATGCGCAGTAAATTATAATTCGAAATATTTATATTTCCAATAAATTTCCCCTATGATTCTTTACAAAATAAAATACAGTATATTTTCTCATGAACTACATTAGGTATGTACCACGAATATTGTTTTAAAAGCATGAATGTCTCCATTGTTAAGTCATAATACCGCTCTTGACGTCAAAAAGTCAAAAAATATAGTGCACACTGTTTTGTTTTAAAAATGACAGTTGAACGGTGTAAATTTATAGCAAGTCATCAGAATAATAATGTAAATATAAGAAATAAATTTAATTTTTTGAAGATTCATGAGGTATATGAACTACAACGCTTCACATTGAAAATATGCATTGAAACTTATGCCCTGGACACAGGTAGAGTTTAATTCGAATTAAACTAATTCGCATTGAATTCCCCGTGTGAATGCTAAGCGAAGCTACTTCGCGGTAACTTAACGTTTAATTCGAATTAAACTCTCCGTGTGTACAGGGCATAAGTTTCAATGCATATATTCAATTTTTTTATTGCTACATTATATTCCTGTTATGCAAATACAATTTATCATCGAGTCAAATGCTGATTGACGCTTTTGTTAGGCAATTATTTACGCACTGAATTGACGACGAAATTTTCGTTATTTCTCGAACGTGAAAAAGAGCACACGGCGGGTGTGACCGGTCGGCAGGGGATTCTCACTGCTCCATGGAACCTGATCCGTGTTTGCCCTGCTCCTATTTTGTATTGTTTTATGGACTTTTGAGCTTGAATACTGTTTGTTATCTCCATATACTTTGTTTCATGTGCTGATTTCATATATTTCATTGATACATGAGTAATACAATTTTAAAGAGTCAAAATCAGCAAGCATCGAGCATTGTATGGAAAGTCATAATTTTATTTTTTCAAAAGCTTTTGGTATATAAAAGATGTTGTCCTACCTAATGCTAAAACACAATAAAAAAATAATTTTAGACGTATTCAGGGACTGGTATCCAATGATATCCATTTCCTTAGCAACAGCGTCATAAATCCTTATGAAAATCAATGATTTTAGCCATTTTTCGATGAATATGCTTTCAGTACGTTGTTATATTAGATATTTTGATTACCTTATTTGTTGTTAGAATGAATTACCCTATTCTCCAAAAAAATCAAAATCAAAATTTTTGTACTGATATTGTTGCCATGAAAACGAGAAAAGTACATGACATGAATACAAAATCTACAACCATCGATGGAAAATGAATGCTAGAGGTCATCTATATTTCGTATCTATGAAATAAAATAAAATGATAAGTTAAAAAAATGTGTTTGCAGAAACAGATATTTATATGGTCACATTAAAACACAAAACACACTTTCTGCTAGACACATGGTTTCCATATCAACAAAGTGAAAAAATATTATTTGGTTGCATATCTTTATTAGACCCTTGGTCCTGAGTATTTTTATATGAGTTTTAACCAAATTTGTTTTTAAGCCACCATCCATATTTCTTAACTAAATGCTCGATGTTTGCTGATTTTGACTCTTTTAAAAGTTGTTAGTTTGCACTTATCGTCTATATTCAGTAAAACACCAAATGTGAAAAAAAAATTGTGGCAGAATCTGTGGTGTCTTTTATTTCAAGTTTTCTGGGATATATCGTGTCGACATGTGAATGGAAGAAACTATTGCTAATTGATAAATCATCTGAAGGTCGAATTGATGGCAAAGTAAAACGTTTTTTGAAGAAAAATTGCTTCAGATGTAATTTTTTTTTTTGCGAAATTAAGATTTTGATAATGTTTAACACCATTTTTAATTTGTGATGAAAATCTTAAAATTCAATACTAGTTTATGGACATATCGAATTTACATCACTTCTCAAATATATTGTCACATAGAACTCCTGAAGTTTCTCCTTCACTACTTTTAATATTTTATTGAGGAGTGAAGAAAGGCTTGTTGTGGCATATACAGGAAGCTGCTACCCATCTTTTTGCAAGGATTTTATGAAGTTTCGGAATCCAATATAGAAAGGTAAATCAAATTGATTTTTGGTGTTGGGAATGTTTAAAAAATAAGGTATATGAAGAAAATTTAATTAGTCGACATGTTGACAAAGAAATGACGTTCCCTGTGCAAGGGTTATCCAAAAATTCACGAAAATTAGTCTTCAACCAACAATGCTGATTCTATTTGGTGCGTAAATGCCTGAAATGGATATCAAATCATGTCATATAAAATTCGGAAAGGGTCTTGTAGTTCACTATCGCACTACTGAAGTTTAGATCGGTAGTGAAGTGACGCAATAATAAAATATATAGAGTAAACGAACAGTATTCTTGCTCACAAGTCCATTAAACAATAAAAAAAACTGTAGCATAGCAAACAAGGACCTCCGAAACATCAGAGGTGGGATAAGGTGACTTTTAGGACAAGTCACACCCGCCGTGTGCTCCCTGTCATGATCGGGGAATAAATATTAGGCCTTTCAATTAATTTTTCAAATTGCACATATGGTAAAAACATTGTATAGATAGATTTATAGGTACATGAAATTATCAAAAAAGATAATAACTTATGCATACTTTTAATTACATCATTAAAAAGTTTAATCATTTATAATTGACTTTTCCGATGTTGTATTTAAGGACAGGTAACTCAGGTGTGAAAAATGACCAATTTAGTACCGATGTTTGAGTTATCGTTTATAGGAATGACATTTTGGCTGCTTCAGCATTTGTATTGTTATATACACAAAAGGGTTCCTTACACTGTTTTGTACACAAAAAGTTGTGACCAAGAGAAAGAGAATGCCTTCACTCTACCTGAATTAACAGGGTCAAATGAATGGGGAACAGACTATATTCAATAGTTTTAACTCTCTTTGACGATTATTATGAAGAAGAAAATTTAATGTCATGTTTTTTGTGTTCGCGCTTTTTCGCTTCCTATATATATATATATATATATATATATTTTTTTTTTTACAAGTAAATGCAACAATTGATCATCTTATTTGTGTTACTAAGCACGAAGGGGAACGACCGAGAATAGAAATTTAAATAGGTTAGAACTGAGAAGGAGGATAGATTTCACTTTTTATTTTAATTAAAAATTTTAATTATATGCAATAAACCGGTGTCCGCAAGTATACAGTATATAAGTTTAACATTGGTGCTAAGAGAGCAAAGAAACACTTGGGAAATGCTAAAAACTGCCTTGCGTGTAAACAGTTAGATACCCCGAGCCTGCTCTAAACAAGTTTCAGCAGTGAGTTATCGTTCATAACACCGACCCCTAGCGGCAGTATAAACTGATAAATATAATGGACTAACAATTAGTATGAAAAACTTCAGTCAGCATTCGACTCAGTAATAAATTGTATTTGCTGACAAGGTCATTGAATCGACCATAGAGCTTACGAAATGATGTCTTAAAACGATACTGTTGATATTTTGTTTCATCAGCGTGTTTGCTAATAACTAACCTCGTTTTAGAAACTGTTCATACGTAGAGCATGCTCTTGCGTATTGAATCAAATGAGATATAAACTCCGTATGCAGGAGATGATGGTATATTGCTGCAGAACTAATGGAAGTCGACGATTGAAAAGTTAAAGTGGTCACGTTTATCATAGAGTTTGGTTGTTAGATTACCATTGACATCTTTTCTTAATAAAATATGCAAAAGATGTGTCAGAGTCATAATCTTTTATTTCAAGCTAAGCTCACCAGGATATATCGTATCGACATGAGTGGAAATAATCAATGTTAAATTGACGATGCGTAGTTGATATATCTAAATGTCTACTTGAAGGCCACAGCATGTGTTTTCTTCTTTTCACGTACAAGATTTTGAAAAATTTCTGCTTCATATGAATACAAAAAAGTTCTGCTAATAAAGAGGTGCAATTGGCACCCATAGGGAATTCCAATAGATTGTTGGAGGACTTGGTCTCAAAAAACCACATAGATATTGTCAATCAGAAACTGAAACATCTTTCTGATGTCAATTTCATAGTACATGTATATAGAATCAGAATGTTTTTAACAAAATTAATTTTGCAAATGAGTAAAATGACCAATGACAAAGTAAGTAAATCTATTGAGTTCCATTCTTATTGAAAAAACAGCTGTCGATGATATCAAAATATGATTTAATAATATTATTATGAAGATGAAGCGAGCTTGATGTGTTGGCGATACTGCAATAATATGCTCAATTTAACTGACCCTTACTTATTAGTTTACTCACTATTCAGCTGAAATCTGCCTTATTGTTGGTTCATACAAATTTACTTCATAGAACTCTATTTTTTTTATATGTTTAGCGTCGGCGGACGGCTTGGTTTGAGGTTACGAAATTAAAAATGTACACAGTAAAGTTCCAATGCTATAGACTTCTCAACTGATGAGAAATTCTAAAACTGTGTTTTTTAAAAAGGTTTTTTAAGTTTACCCTTTTTGATTTTCCTTTTTTCTCCAGATGGAATGATAGGTTTTCGAATTTGGAGTAGACGCTTCACGAAGAAAATAAAATTTGGAATAGCCTAAAAGATATGTAGAGTATATAAATATAGAAAATATTTCGGAAGGTGGGGTGGGGGAATGTCCAATGTTTATCAATATATTAAAAGTGATTAATACAATAATGCCATCACATATGTCTAACGTGGGATAACTTTAATAGCATCTTCAACTGGCTTTAAAATAGAGTTATTCTCCCTGTGCTTCTTAGCACACATCTCTTAGATTACAAAGAAAACGGAACATGATTTATTAGCACGGTGACATCTTTTTGAATTAATTTGAAAGCTAAATATAGTGTTTATACCCTTTAACTTTGACTTTTGACCTTCTTTTGAAAGATTTTAATCTTGGCCATAAATTTTGGTTTGTTGGATCTTAGGCTTTCAAATTTTAAACGTATTTCATGTGAAAAGCCCTGAACTTTAGACTTTTTTTATCCTTGACCTTGGAGTTTGATTTTTCAGGGAAGGTTTAACTTTGGGCATATTATAACTGCTAGGGCTTTTATATTTTAAATATGTATTCCTTGGGAACCATTTTTGGCCCTTTTATTCTTAGAGTTTTACCTTCTCATTAACATTGAATGAATTGGTGCTGGTTCTTACATATATATTCCTTGTTGCAGCAATTTTGATAAATTGACCTTGTAGTTTGATTTGCATTTGAAAAACTTTAACCTTAAAGGTTTAAAAAGATAACAATTCGAACAAGAACTTTATATCACTTCAAAGGCTTACCCCGCATTTCTTTTTCGTTTCAGTATAATTCATACGTACACGCTGGGAACAGGCCCTTGTGGTGGAGAACGGTCCTACGTATAAAACCGTTTAAAATGAGGTCCCGTTTCGTATATGTAGTAGGTGTTGGTATGAAAAAGATCCCTCACTGTTCAATGACCCGGAGTGACGGGTAAAGGTCTTTTGCAGCCACCAACCAGCAAGTGCTGGCATCTCCATTGAGTAAAACTTCTCAAACTGAAGACCATTATTAATAAACAAAGAAAGCCATTTGGGTGTGGATGCTTTCTTCTCCATGGCACCTTATCCGACATCTGATGTTGGCTCTGCTCCCGATTTGTATTAGGACATGTGAGCTTGAATAATGCTTCTTACATTGTATCCCTTTATCTTAGTTTAATTTTGGAGCAGAAAAGCCAACTACCCCAATTTTAAAGCTGGCCGAAGTTTGTTCACGAAATCAGACGGGTCAGTGGAGCCCTATACTTACTGTAAATGTATTTTTCTTAGCGTGTACAATATTTGGCGAAAATTGACTTATCAACAAGTTAGGGAAAGCTGATTAAATATGCACTCCAGACATTTGTCACTGTACTTGATTGTACTGCATTCCACCAAAGGCTTAAACGTTTTTGTAAATGTTTTACTATCTGTCCTAATCGTTTTCCATAATAACGATAAATACAGTAAATGATACCCCGATAACGCGTTTAGTTTTGTTTTGAGAGATTGATTTAGTTATGGATGATTCTTGATATCCCTTCTAAAAATATTTATATAAACACTAGTCAGGAGACACGGTTTCGCCTTCTGCCTTGGCTAGTATTTTTTAAAAGTATTAGAACAAAACTTCCGCCCCAGCATCAAGTGGGTCAGGAAATAAGCTATTCAGTGTGACGATCTAATTATCCTGTCCTCACAAAAACTTCTGTGCATTCCTAACCCTCTTAATTAAACCAAAGAAATATATTCCATTTTAGTATTACACCATCGAATACAAACATCTTGTAACTTATGACGGAATGTAACGTTGAAAGTCCAATGCTTGTGGTGAAGTCTTTTTAAATTCATTTTTTAAAAATATAAACATCTCTGGACACAGTAAATCCAGCCAAGGTAAGTAATCTATGGTATTATATTAAGAAAGTCATTTTATTGATACTCGAAATAGTTATGTATAAAGAAAACCACGCTGCTATCGCCTCATTATGATACAGCCATATACATCTAATAAACGTTATCATTATTGTTGATTTGACCTGCATTAAATAAGTTCACTGTATCATGTGATAACTTTACTTCGATAAAGGCCCACCATCCCTGAAACTAATAAGGTAAATATTTATTATATCAGTATATTATTGAGTACTAATGAAACTTAAAATTTAACAAGTAAGTTACTTTAAAAAAATATTTTGAACTTTCAAAACTCTTTTATTATGAATATAGTTTTTGCTCAATGGCAGCTATATTATCCATCAAATATTGCGTAAAATTTAAGTCTTTTCCCCAAAGCTTGTGACGGAATATATATGTAATATGTTAAATGAAACTAAAATGTTTAGGTCTGTAAGTAAGTTACTTTGAAATATGTTGAATTTGTTGTGGAGCCTGACTATATAGAGGTAATCTATACATATTTTAATACTTATTAATGTGTATTAAAGATATAGAGTAGTATATGCGCAGATTTTTATCTAGGTCGTATACTAACCTTTCTAGTTATAATTCCACTTTTTCTTCGAATTTTACAAGGCATAGAAAAAGTTTTTCGTACCTTAAAATAAGAGGAAAATTGAAAATTATAATTTTTAAATGTTTTTACATACCGGTACATTCATTCACTCTTTAAAAAAAATGTTTCTTCGAAATGAAATTCGTGCATCTTACAAGTAAATAATCAAGCTGGACTGATAGCATTTTCTTAAAAAGATAAAATAAATAATCAGGCTTACAAGTAAATAATCAAGCTGAACTGATAGCATTTTCTTTGATAAATAAAATAAATAAATAAATAAATAAAATAAAATTAAATTGAATTAAAAACATTGAATTACTTAATGCATATACATGGATACTTATTATAACATATACATAATAACAATGGAAGGGATTTTCTTGAAATTATATTGGGAAATCATTTATAAGTTTTAAAAAGTTAATCACTGTCTGAAGCAGGGCAAACTTTTTGAGTGAGACTTCAAATTTCGTATAAAGAAACTGTAATATTTAAATCAATCAGAAATGTGCAAGTCTCACTTTGAATTAAATCAAGAACTTTTGAAGTGATGATAATATATAATAATTAATTTTTTTCAGATGTTGCTGGTGGATACCGATGCCTGTCTGGAGTTTCTTTAGTTGTGGTTGTCGATGCCGTCCATCGCCAATACCTGGGTTGTTATTGTGTGTATGTATGGTCAGTTATAAAATGTGAATAAGACAGAACTGATGTGAAATACTTATGATATGTACATCACCGAGAAATAACATTCCGTTAAAACTGGTCTGAATTTTCATATGCAGATCGCAACATTTTGTTAATCAAGGTGTTCAATCATTCATGTTATAATAATTTCATGTACTGTGTTATCTCAATCAAAATTAAGGCAATGAGATGGCTATATATCAAGCGATAACTTATTGAGTAACAAGTTCGCATACTGATAAGTTAATAGATAAACGACATTTCTGATGAATATTGCCTTGTTTAAACTATTGATTATGTGAAGAAGATATATTCAGAAAAAAACTTTACTCAATGTAATTAAGAACATTTAATTTTTTCACATACTCTGTAAGGTTAAATGTGGTAATTACAGGTTTACTGTGCGTGTTTAAAGAATGTGTAGCAAACCCAGTGTTTGAGAGAAACCAGCCACATGCTGAGGAATCGCAGGAACACCAGCAGGTACATCCCGCCGGGGATAGGGTTGGTGCTCAAGACCAACAATATTTACCACCGTTCTTAGAAAACAACATCCAAAATAGTCCCAGGAGGAGAGATATTGACACGGTACCGCAACTGCAACAACGGCAGGATATAATTCAAAACGAAAATTTAGATTCCGAACAAAGAGGTGTCTTAGTTCAGACAATCAAAAGTGATTTGCAAAAGAATTCTTCAGTTACACAAAACATATCAGGAGAATCTGATATCGTGCCAAACCAGAAGGTTAATACACATATACATCTTGCTGATTTAAATTCTACTACGAATTCTTTGAACAGGACTAATGTTACAATCCATCAAAACATCATTCAAATTCACGGAAGAAAAAATGACATAGATTTAGGACAAGATGTCTTAGGTCGTAGAAATGAAGTTGGTGATCGGAATGAATCATCAAACATTAACTTTGGACAAAGTGAACATCAAGAAAAACTCATTCCCATAGTGAAGCGCACAGTTTTACCTTCCCCTTTTACTGAAACACAAAATATATCACTGTCTTTGGGAAATGCTCCATCAAACGAAGGACCGGAGAGGGGAAGATTGCCAGATGATCCAAATCCTGAGATTCTGAATGCTAATGATACTAATCTTCAAGATCTCCACCTAAACAATAATGAAATTAAGATAGAAAATCATGGTACCACAAGAAAAATTAACTCTTCAACAACAATTACTCCTTCAGAAACTCCTCATTCCAACATACCTTTTCCACAAATTGATCCTGATTCTGGAACTGTAGTGGAACCGAGTGCTAAATATGAACGAAATTACAGCAATAATGTTCTCGAAAACAGACATAGCACCTTAGCCTTACCGACAGAAATTGTTCCCTTAGCCACAATACACATTTCGGGGGAAAATCCTGACGTTGAACATATAGAAAACATTAACAATACAGTTGATTATTTAAGCCATGAAAATACAACAGTTACGGAAGCTTTACATACCAAAGAGAATAAATATCGTACCAAAGGTGATTTTCCTGAAATGACCCTTCCGCAGAAAGAACCTTATCAACACGAAATCACAGAACAACCTCTTCAACAAACAGCAGAATCTAGACAATTACCAAATGAGTATATTGGTAGGCAAACAACTACTCAGAACTCACATGAAGAAGGTTCGTATATAACCAACTTTTCTCAAGAGCCCGTGCTTCACCAGGTTACCGAGAGAGATTTCTCTACGAAATCAACCACTCGCGAAATATTTCCAACCGAAGAAATCTTAAACGGAAAGGTGTCTGTTATACATGAAGAACTACCAATAATGACTCGATCTACATTGGCTTCTTCCACAAACAAAGATGAATTTCAAACATTTCGACCAATTTATTCCAGTACAAATTCTCATCAAAGAGAAAACAACGAAGGTAGAGCATTTACTCCTAGCGAAATGGTACCCGAAATGACCATCAAACTACCGAGAGAACCAAATCCTGAGCCAACCGAACCCATATTTCAAAAATCCACACAAGTTAATGCTGCAACGAATGTTGGTTCAGAATTGAGTGGTAGGACACACAGACCCGATGAACCCGTACCACATGTTACTCTGCACATTCCAACAGAACCAATGGAGGTTCCTCCTACAACAACAACAGTTTTACCGAAAACAGAGTCATCGGACCTTGGTACTAGTATATCTTCGAGTATTAATGGATACGTAACGGAAAAAAGTAATGACAAAGTTACCAAAGAAAATGAGAAGTTAATAAGTTTTCAAGCTACAACTGAGGAGAGAGAACCAACATACCCAACAGTCACAGAAAAATTGAATGTGGATTTTCAAACAACTGTATCTGAATCTAGAACCAAAAATTATAGCATTACTAGTACACAGCATACTAATATCGAAGAAATATCACACAGTCGTCCATCTCTTGTTCATACTGAAGCGGATTTAAATTCGACCACAAAGCTATGGAAAACAGTGCATTCTCAATTCAGCAGCACCCATCCCACTGTAAGTGACGGTAAGTTAACCAATAGAATACCCGAGTTTCTCACCAGTGTAACTTCTGAAAGAACGGTATCTCCTGAACGTACTGTAGCTTATTCCAAAACATTGCCATCTGAAAGAGCTGTTAGTCAAGAAAGTTCTAAATCAACATTCTCTGCTTTAAGCCAATATCCCACTACGTCGAATGAAAATAGTACAATAACCGTAATGTCTGCTCACAATATGTCCACATTAAAAAATCAGGACCGAGTTACAACAATAGAATCTTCAAAGATCAGTCAAACATTTACAACTCTCGAAAGTCCTCTAAAAAATACCACCAGCATCTCGACACGCCCTATAGCAAAAAATGTAACTACAAGACGACCATATCCAACATTTTCCCGGTCCACAACTAAAAAACAAAGAACTAATGCTCCAACCACAAAGAAACCCACAGAAACTCCAAAACCTCCCGAGAAACCAGGTGATACTTTCACAGCACAGCCATTGGTGCCTCCTGTGTATATTAGCATGCAGTTCCGTATGACATTGAACGAGTTCTGTTCAGAAAAATCAACTTTCCTGAGAGACTTGACAAAGATTATAAAGCGAAAAATGGATAAGTTTGAGGAAAAACAGATTAAGTTCATCAATCAGTTGTGTTACGACAAAGTCAATGAAAACAGAATTGATTCTGGACCGAAAGGTGATATTACTATCGTTACAGTGGATTTATACGTTACTGATATTAAAGGACAGATTGACGTAAAACTGACAATAGACTCTTCCGAATTTCTTCGAACTGGCTTTTCAGCTTCTCAGTCTCGATATGGTCAAAAGGTAAGTGTTTAAAAGAGTCAAATTTTTGTGAAAAAAGAATTGTGGATTTGTTTGAAGTCTTTTCTGCTCATGTTTATTTGAAACTTTATATACTAGCTTGTGAATGTCCATCTTATCAACTCCTATGTCAACAAAAACCAGAAAGACGAATCAGACAAAGGTCTCAACTCTGGGATGACCATTGCCATTATCATTGTTATCATTGGAGGCATCTGTTGTGTTTGTCTGATTATGTTGCAGGTAATGTTGTCAATGTTTTGAAAAATTTATATCCCTAAAAACAAATCTTTTTTTTAACTTGCAACACAACATGTACCTCTGAACGTCTGCTTCACTTGACATGGTGACCATATTGAACATTCTTTGCAGATTCTGATGCACAGAAGACACAATAAAGGTTCAAAAAACTTTCTCCCAGGCTCCAATCGTTTTTCTTTGAGAAGCTTAGATTCCATTGCACTTAATGCTGTTCCAAAGTCGAGGCCACACAGTGGTTTTTGGAATCCTGGTTTAGAAAACAATGAGGAGGTACTAGTAACTATATCTCAGAATTCAATATTCACTTCCTGGTGTCAATTGCTTTGATTTAGGTCCAAAAGATAAAATTTAGAAATAACGTTGTCTTAAAATTTCTGAAATTGCAGAGTACTTCGTCATGCTCAAATCCTCTTGGATTCAACAATTTGTCTAACATGACTCGAGATATGGTTGGAATCTACAAGGAATTTGACGTAAGTATTTGTACTCATGGTACACCTTAAAGTCTTTGAGTTGTTATGGGATAAACTCGAATGACAGGATACATGCTAAGCTCATCTATTTAAAGAAACTCCCATATGAAATGCCCAGCCTTTCCTGTGTCCCAATTGGAGCTGAGGATAAAAACAGATATGCCAACGCTATTCCACGTAAGCCAATACATGTAGTCAGTTTGAGTGAAATTTATAAATGTACAAAAATAACGTGATACAGACTAGAGTTACATGCGTTTTATATTGTTACAGCATTAAAGTTGGAAAAACTAGCTTTTAAGCCTTGAGGGTTAAAATTTCTTAGTTTAAGGTTGGAAAAGCCATGATATAGTTTCGAATAATTAACTTTAAAGTAAGAATTGCAAACGTCAAAGTGAGAATTTAAAGTTTGAAAAGCCAAATTCAAAGTTGGAACTGCCAACTTGAAAAAATATATATAATGTAGATCTAATACACTTCTGATATTATAACTATTTTGCTATTTTGAATACATGTATGATTCGATTAATAATTCTAATTTTTGTTTTACTTTTGATTTTCTTACAGAAACACATTCACGTGTTAAGCTTAAGAAATTAGACCACGTAGAACATTCTGAATACATCAATGCTAATTTTGTCACGGTAAGTATACTTGCTACTAGCGGTGATTACAGTTCAACATTTCTCTGTACAATGTTGAGACTAATTTCCTCTATTGACCATTTCTTGTAGGGATACAATAGTGACCTACATGCCTATATTGCTACACAGGCCCCTCTGCCAAATACAATTGCAGATTTTTGGAGAATGGTTTGGGAACAAAAGTGTCGCGTCATCATAATGATCACTGCTGTCAATGAAATGCAACCGGTTTGATTATTTATTGATTTAATTCCCAATCACCAGAGAAATGCTTAAATCACCATCAAAAAGTATCTGCTTCAAACAGAGATGGATAAGCTAAGATCTTGATATAAAAATATGACCTTAATTACCAAGATACCCTGCCTCCTATTCAAAATTAGCCTTATCATGTTGACTGTGGTAGTGCTTTCTTGCAGCGCAAACAAATAATGCTTAGAGAAGGTAACCCCACATGTTAAAACGCTTTTGAATATAAGACATCTTGTTTAGAAAAAAACGTATTTTGTGAATTGCACAATGTAGCCATACTTAGAATTTTCTTCAGAGCTCTCTTTTAGTAAAAACTTTGAAAATGTATTTTTATTGTAGCCCTGGGATGCACACTATATTCCAGACACGGAGGGAATAAATGGACGTGTTCGATACGGCGATATTGTACTTGTTCTGAAAAAGAAAGAAGTTAGACAAGAGTACATTATGTCATTGCTGGAAGTTAAAGACATAGATGTAAGGTTGTTTGTTCTTGTGATTTTGTCTATGTAAGACTATTGTTTCGTTTAATAACTAATTGGCTTTTGACTATTTTGACTGCAATTTATCAAAAACATTTTAAAATGGTTGTGCACAGTTTTTACATAAAAGCATAGGAAGTCTGTGTGCTTTATTACAAATCAGTAATTTTAGATTATGTTGTAATCACGTCTTTTTCCCCTACATATAATTTACCATAGCAAAAGATTGATTGGGCCATGAGTTTCTTTGCTTAAAGTGTAGAAAATGTTAGCTTTTTATAATATTTTGTCGTTAAAAAATTGTGATGTTCTTTGTGGTTTGCTTCTTTGTAGAACAACCTTTTAAGAGAAATTCGACACTTCTGGTTCACAAGTTGGCCGGTGGATTCTGTCCCAGAACCAATATCAGTGATAAAGCTTATCCTAGACACACGCGTCCATTATGAGGATAGTGGGGCACCACTAATAGTACACTGCAGGTATAACCCATTGATAGTACACTAGCTGTATGTATGACCCATTGATAGTTCACTGCAGGTATAACCCATTGATAGTACACTGCATGTATGACTCATTGATAGTACACTGCATGTATGACCCATTGATAGTACACTGCATGTATGACTCATTTATAGTATAATACATGTATAACCCATTGACAGAACACTGCAGGTATAACCCACTGATATCCAAATGCGGGTAAAACCCATTGATAGTATAATTGATAGTTATATACAGATTTATAGTTTACTGCAGGTATAATTCACTTATAGTTTGTGGGTATAAAACAGCAATAATACAATGCAAGTATTACTCATTGATCTTTCACTGCAGGTATAACCCACTTATACTATTACTAGTGTGCAGATATTGACTTACAATCCAGATATAGTCCACTATGCAGATATATAACCCACTTATAGTACAATACAAGTATAACTCACATAAAAAAAGCTGGTATAATCCACTTATAGTACAAGACAAGTATAACTCACTTATATTACAATGCTGGTATAACCAATACATATCACTATTATAGTACAATATGATGAAACATATCGAGATAACGAACAGTATTCAAGATCAAAAGTCCATAAAACAATACAAAATAGGAGAAGAGCAAACACGGACCTCCAAAACATCAGAGGTGGGATCAGGTGGCATGGAGGAGTGAGTATCCCCTGCTGACCGGTCACACCTGCCGTATGCTCCTTGTCATAATCAGGAAATTAACAGAAAAATCCGTCGTCAAATTAGTGTATAAATAATGGACTAAAAATAACATGTAGTTTGAAACACGTCAGTCAGCATTTGACTCAATTATGAATTGTATTTGCTGACAAGGTCATTGTGTTGACCCTAGAACTTACGAAATGATGACTTTAAACGAGACTGCTGATATTCTTGTTTCATCAACTTGTTTATGAATGAATTTACCTTGTTTTAGAAAGAGTTCATACATAGAGCATGCTCATGCGTACGGAATCAACTGAGATACATAAACTCCGTATGCAGGTGATGAAGGTATATTGCTGCATAAGTAAGGAAAGTTGACGATTGAAAAGTAAAAGTCGTCACGTTTATCAAAGAGCTTTGTTGTTAAATAACCATTAACGTCTTTTTCAAATATACTCACCGTCAATAGAAACGCAACACCCTAATTTTCGGGGTGAAAATTATATACGGGATATAACTATGTACCAAAAAAGTTAGGACATCTTTTACTTTGCCAAATCAGTTTTTTAACGGTTGAATGATTTTCATTCCATGACCGGAAGTTGATTTTTAGCTCCCTGAACAGAAATCAAAAAATAGCATTTTTAATAAAATTATTGTCAATATTTTGGGTTTTCAAGGCTTTGTACCTGTTAATTATAAGTCTTGTACTAAAAGTCCGGAAAAAATATCCTTCTTTCTCTTCCGGATGTGATGCCTGTATTTCCTCAAAGTAACTGAAAGCACGCATTTTATTTGCTAATATTGGAAATTTTCAAAATAAAGAAAAGGGAAAGATACAGATGCAAATATACACTACATAACGACTTTTCGGGCTCATGTGTTTCAAAAGCATGAATGACAGTTCCTTGACCGGAAGTCCAAGGGTTACTACACTACGCCAAGTTAGAGAAAATTCGACCTCAGTATCTGAAAAACAGGCATTTAAAAAATGACAAGAACATTTATTTCGCTCAGATTAAGACATTGATAAACTTAATGCATGGTAGAATTCGGGCTGCTTATATTGTACATGGCGGACTAGCACGTTTTAATTGAATGGTCGGAAGGGGGGATGTTTTAGAGTTATGTGTTACTTTATAAGGTTTAAAGATAAGATTAAGAATGAATACATAAATGTAAAAAGTAAATCTACAAAACAATGATACTTCATTTGAACTTTAAATGTTATCTTTAGACCTTAAAAAGTAACACATAACTTTTAAAACATCCCCCCTTCCGACCATTCAATTAAAACGTGCTAGTCCGCCATGTACAATATAAGCAGCCCGAATTCTACCATGCATTAAGTTTATCAATGTCTTAATCTGAGCGAAATAAATGTTCTTGTCCTTTTTTAAATGCCTGTTTTTCAGATACTGAGGTCGAATTTTCTCTAACTTGGCGTAGTGTAGTAACCCTTGGACTTCCGGTCAAGGAACTGTCATTCATGCTTTTGAAACACATGAGCCCGAAAAGTCGTTATGTAGTGTATATTTGCATCTGTATCTTTCCCTTTTCTTTATTTTGAAAATTTCCAATATTAGCAAATAAAATGCGTGCTTTCAGTTACTTTGAGGAAATACAGGCATCACATCCGGAAGAGAAAGAAGGATATTTTTTCCGGACTTTTAGTACAAGACTTATAATTAACAGGTACAAAGCCTTGAAAACCCAAAATATTGACAATAATTTTATTAAAAATGCTATTTTTTTATTTCTGTTCAGGGAGCTAAAAATCAACTTCCGGTCATGGAATGAAAATCATTCAACCGTTAAAAAACTGATTTGGCAAAGTAAAAGATGTCCTAACTTTTTTGGTACATAGTTATATCCCGTATATAATTTTCACCCCGAAAATTAGGGTGTTGCGTTTCTATTGACGGTGAGTATAAAATGTCCAGTTGTGAAACAGATGTCAGGCTCTGTGGTATCTTTTATCTCAAGCTCACCAGGATATATCGTATCGACATTAAAATGGAAATTAAACTTGTTAATTGTCAATATGTCGTTGATTTATCGAAATGTCGATTTGAAGGCCACAGCAAGTGTTTTCTTCTTTTCACGCATAAGATTTTGCACAATTTCTGCTTCATATGAATACAAAAATAGGTCTGCTAAAAACGGGGCGCAATCGCAATGGGATTTCCAATAGATTGTTGGAAGACCTGGTCACCAAAAAAAAAACATAGATATTGTCAATCATATACTCAAGCATCTTTTTGATGTCGACTTCAGAGTGCTTGTGTACAATGAAAATGTTCTTAACAAAATAATTTTGCAAATGACAAATGACAAGGTAAGTAAATTTACGAGTTCATTTTTATTGAAAAAGAAGCTGTCAATGATATCGAAAAGTCTGGACTTTAATTTATCGTGGGGAATGGTAGTGTATAGAGTTGAAAAGTCGTAAGTTTTAAAGATGTTAATTTGGTAAAATCTTGTGATTTCAAATCGTCCAACTCACTTATAATACAACGCTGGTATAATCCGCTTTTAGTACAAGTACAATACAAGTATAACTCACTTATAATACAGTGCTGGTATAACCCACATATAGTACAATACAAGTATAACTCACTTATAATACAGTGCTGGTATAACCCACATATAGTACAATACAAGTATAACTCACTTATAATACAGTGCTGATATAACCCTCTTATAGTACAATTCAAATTTAACTCTCTTATATTACAATGCTGGTATAACCCTCTTACAGTACAATACAAGTTTAACTCTCTTATATTACAATGCTGGTATAACCCACTTATAGAACAATACAAGTTTAACTCTCTTATATTACAATGCTGGTATAACCCTCTTACAGTACAATACAAGTTTAACTCTCTTATATTACAGTGCTGGTATAACCCACTTATAGTACAATACAAGTTTAACTCTCTTATATTACAATGCTGGTATAACCCACTTATAGTACAATACAAGTTTAACTCTCTTATATTACAATGCTGGTATAACCCACTTATAGCCTAGTACTCCGCCATTCGGTCACCTTTCCAGACATTTAGTGAACACCATCCAATGGACTGAAAGGTGAAGCTTCATCTTTGTGAATTTTATATGTTATAACATATTTCTGAATTCATTACTTTGAATTCAAGAAATCTGTTATTCTTTATAACAAATTCAAATGTAATTTTGATAGCCCCTAAAAAGGATTCCATAAATATTATTTTCATATTGAGTAAAGGGCAGAAATGTATCGACGATCGTGTTTAGTATATATATATTTTTTAATTTTTTCTCAGTTCGGGTACTGGCAGGACAGGGACTCTGATCGCCATTGATATTTGTATGCGCTCCTACGAAAACAAGAGGGTGGTAGATATTTTGGGTTGTGTCTGCAACATACGAAAAGAGCGTGCTGGAGTCGTTCAAAACAAGGAACAATACGCTCTCATTTATAAGGTATTTTATTCAACTTCCTACACCAGTTCTTAAAAAAAATAAAGGGAACTTCCATTGGTTTGTTCATGTGTTCCTGTTTAGGAATAAAATATTGCATGTATAGAGACGATTGTAATTTTCTTTGTTGAGAATAAAGAAGTCTCGTGTAAAAGTCCATTCTGTATTTTTTTTTTTGCAGACACTGAACGAATACGCAGTGATCATGGGCAGCCCTAAACTGACACAATCTTCATCCTCGGCTATTCAACTGCAACACATGTTATAAGAATACCGTCAAAGGAAAAAATGATTCCTCTAGACTTAATGCAAAGAGTTCGAAGTATATTTTCATTCTTATTTTTGTTTCGATTGTTTGTGTTTGTTTGTTTGATGAATTTTGTTACACAGGTATACACCGAATCAAAGTTAGTGCCTTGTACATTGTAAATATATCACAATGTTCAATTGACGTATCATTGAAACCAATTATATCTAGCATTTGTCATTTACCAATTTAAATATTGATCTTGTTGAGCGCTGTAATTCTCATGTCCATTATTTTACCAACCTTTTTCCTGGGTATATTAATTTTGAAAAAGTTATTTTAAAGAAGTATATATTTCACGTAATTTCTCGAGCTCTTTAATACTTTTACTGTGCACGGTGAGAAGACGATCTCTATATGAAATTTCATAAAAAGACTTGTCATGTCTCTCATGGTTTTCATTTGTATATTTATACATTGTAGTATTAAAAATTCATTTTGATGAATTGTCTTGCTGGGAAATGTGCAATTTCTATATACGCTCTGTTCGCTGGCTTCGAAAAATACTCATCTAACAATATATGTAGTTTTATACACATACACTGTATTATGCACCTAATAAAGTATGTCATTCATCCATTTTTGTATTAAATGATCGCAAATGAAATAAAACTTGCACATAATAAATATTGATTATAATAATAATGATTGTTTTTATATAGCGCTTTTCTAGCATAAATGCTACTCAAAGCGTTTTACAATACATTACATTACACATACATTTGTTGGAGTTTAAACACAAACATTATGAATTCCATAAGTGCCAATGAAATGTAAATAAGTATATTGTATCATTCTATTTTATATTCGTTTCATTTGAATTGAAGATTAAATTAATTTTTTTTTTATCTTCGAAATTGATTTATTTTGATTTTAGCTTTACAACCTATTTTATTTCGATATCAGTATAGGTTAAATAAAGGTTATTTTGTTATTGTACCTCATTGATTTAACTTTCAAAAAATCATATTTTCTTCTACATGTAACATGTTTCATTCTTTAAACATGAATAAAAGTCAATAAAACTAAATACACCTAACACCAGGTTTCATGAAATGTATATGGAGAAGGATATGGAGATAACGAACAGTATTCACTTTGATAAGACCATAAAACAATACAAAATAGGAGCGGGGCAAACACGGACCTCCATAACATCAGAGGTGGCATAGGCATCGGAAATGAAATCTTTTTACAAGTACGTGTTCCTATTTAGCAATGGCATAAAACATTGCTAACACTTTTTGTCGAATTTTTTCACATTAATTCTTTGAAAAAAAAAATTCGCACGTTAGACAATGAAATCCACTAGTTTAAGTTTATTACACTACAACACCCTGTGCTACTCTATCAGAATTCGGTCAGTTGCAAAACAGCTTTCCACTGGAGTGAGGAGTAGTGTTTTAGATTACTAGTAATTCTTTGTAAATAAACGCACCTTACATCTTCCGTAACTGACCCTTGTAACCTACCAACCTACATGTAGCCCTGCCAATACGGCTCTTCCGTCTGGCTCCAGATCCAAACCAAATTTCCGTAACAAAAATCAATTTCAGTCAAAAATTCATGTTTCTTACTGTGCTATGTTTGAAAAATATTTTTTATATGTATTTCACTTGAATGACCTTAAAATTCCACCTGCTTTATTACTTATAATTGGCAGCGAATTGGGTTAATGTTTTAAACTGACCTTGGGAAGTTTTTACTTAAGACTGATCGGTGTTTGTCTTCAGATGTGAAATGAAATCACATACCAGCACGGAGATTATTTTTAACAATCTGGAAAACAACTTTTCTTGCGGACAAAACGGAGGGAAGTCTGCAAATTTTCATTTTTTTCTGATTTATAAAAAAAATATCCGCAGTTGAAATGCATTGTTTAAATTCCAGATCGGTCTAGACACAGGAAAAATGAATGATCCAGCTGTCAATGTATTTCATTGATAAAAACACGATAATTGCAACTTTCCACCTGTCAACGTTTTTCATTGATAAAAAAAATCCCAAACTCTTAATGTGCAGATAAGCGATTTTCGTACCATTTATTCAATATTTCATTTAAATTATCTCTTTACAATAAATTCCAACTCTTGAGGGGTGTAAAAATGCTCAATTTTTTTCTACAAATTTATTTCTATAGATTTTTAATGCGTTTTCACTTATGGTTATTTTTTAGAATTAGATTTAAATTTGAAAACTTTACATACATATTGAATATGAATAAAATTCTTACCTTCTTCAAATAGTGGACAGTAACTGTATGATGATTGTGCATATTCTTCTTTATTTATTGTGCCACGGGTATGTCAATTATAATGCTGGTCACTAACGCGAATAAATTCAGCCAACTTATCCGTGACAATGCGTTAATTTGTCCAAATTTTGTAACGATGAAATCCTTAGAGTAACTTTCTGAACTTTTAAAGTAAATAGATGATTTAAAGACACAAAAATGCGTGTCTTTCTGATTCGATTTCCCATCGTTTTCAATTTATATAAGAATATATACCTACGATGTTGCAGCAAATTATCGAAGGTGTGTATCTCCATTGGTCACGTGCTTCACGATTATCAATAAGTCATCTCTACAATATTTACCATTCATACAAATTAACTTTAGTATTAATAATTCGTCTTCTCCATTCGAGGGAAGTGCCGTCTAATCAATGCGCAGCTCCTCGGAACGCCCATTCTACGAAAATAAAACGACTGGAAATCCCCTGATATTAAGGAGAAAATCAGTCCGGGATTCAATTAAAATAGTTTTGTCTTGTTCTTTTCAATATAAAAGAACTAGTTACTTTATTAGGAGAGAAGTCTAAATTTCACAGTTGCGACTTTTTAAAATAAAATTTTTAAAAAATTAAGACATATTTCTTGATAATAATGATGATAATATTTGACATAATAAGCGAAATCAAATATACATGAAATTATGAAACATTGAAAAATCAACTTTGTATATTTTTAATGACCATAGAGAAAATACAAAATCTTTGGATTTATTAAAAATATATATAGTTTTTATTTGCAACGTTTTATCAGATTCAGATTCAGGCAAATAGCGCGCTCACAAAAGAACCTTCCCGCGAACTTCCTATTCTTATAAATACTTTATCTAAAATTACTGAAACGCTTTACAACCTGTTCCTAATATCTCGTCATTCTAAAATGACTGGGTCTAAGCCTCTAAGATTTTGTTTCAACTTTTTATGATAAACTAGAACCTTTCATCATGTTTGTATACATAGTATTTACATAGAGCTGATTTGTTATTCTGATCTGCGTGGGTGTAAGAAATGGTCCCTAAGAAACACAACTTAATCAAGGGAAAAATGGAAGAGGAACATGCAAGTAGCTGTTATACGAATAAGAATACTATATAATTATTGCAGGTTTGTATTTTAACGAGTCTCTATAAATAAATTGTCGTTTGCGAACTTATTTTTCTTTTAGTTTACTTATTTTATAAACACATAATGATGTCTTATTTCCTTTGTCCAGCCAACATACCCATTACAGATATAGTCTCAAGTGTCAAAGTTGCTGCAACAACAACAATACGTTTTTTAAGCATAAAAGAGACAGAAAATTTGTTATCTGTGAGCAATTTTCCCAAGTCCTCCTTTTTTTTTTCATTTGAGGAGTTTTGATATCACAATGTAATTTGTTAAAGTCCTCTACATTCACTTCGATTTATTTTTTTAAATTGAACATTTAAAAATAATATAATAAAATAATCAGAATACAAAAAAATAAGATTCACTTTCTTGAAGTGCATTCTATGTCTGAATTAACAAGGTCCGAATAAATCTGAAGCTTCCTGAAAAAAAAATCTCCATAAGCATAAAAAAATCAAAATTCTTTTTCGATAACTTTCATTTGCTTAAAAATATCTTAAGACAACTACCTTTTAAGCGCGTGTGTCTTTTGACACCCCCCCCCCCC